>MU228505.1:275858-292726 GCA_018584345.1 Thuja plicata
GGATATCTTCCACGTGAACAACACCTAGCGGGGTTTTGGAGAAAGCCCCTTCCACATCATCTAGTATGGATTTGAATGGATGCTTCTTGAATACAAATCTCTTCCTCTCTGCTATATCAAACACAACCAGAGTCACCATACTTACTTGGAATTTTCTTAAGTAGGGTTTCACAAAATTCTAAAACGGTGTGACTGCTAGGGTTTTGTTTCAAAATTCTTATCTATTCACTTAACTACCAAATCTATTATGCCTTTGTGCCTTGATTTCTAGTGCACTAATGCTCTCCAAATCCTATGCTCTTTGAATGAAAGTGTGAGGAAAATCAAATACTTTCTTTCCTTTATACAATCTACCACATTTAATGTTTTCAACCGTATGCAAATTAATTAGAGATTTTGAAACTTAGATCCCGATGAATTTTAGACAGTGCATGAGTGCACATAGCAATATTATATTCTTGTAACCATGATATCAGAGGCACATACTCAGAGGTGAGTATACCAACCATGCAGGGGTCCTGAGATAGAGTAGCTCCCCCTAAGGCCAAGAAGGTCTATTCAAGAAGAAGTAGAGGGTGCATCCACTATGGATGCATCAACTACTTTGTCAACATCATTGTCCTTCTTTAATTCAACCCAAATTTTCCTTGAATCTTCATTTGCTTGAACAAATTTAACTTCTCCTTTCTCTTCAAATAGTGATTTCTTAGGATCTTCTTGCTTTTGAGTTTTGGATCTACAAATCCTTGAGATGTGTCCAACCTTTCCACATGTGTGAAAAATGATAGGAGGTATGATGATCTTTTTCATCATGTTGCATTGTTTTGTTGTGTGTCCATTGTAGTTACATATCTGACATGTATTTTTCTGCAGATTCCTTTGAGGTTGATTTCTCATATTGTTTTGATTCATTCTTCTTTGATTTTGCTGTGACCGATTTCTTTGATTTGTTCTGCAATGTATAGCCCTGTGACCAAATTTATTACAAGAGAAACAATAACCATTAAAGGGTCTTACCTCTTTGCAATCTCTTGCCAAATGACCATGTTTGTTGCATGCATAACAAGTTCTGTTAACTTGCTTGATTTCCCTTTTTGGTAGATCTTCTTTAATCTATTCAATATTTTCAACTTTCCTTGCTTCTAAAGATGCTTCATGAGGTTTCTCTCTTTCTTGTAATGAATTGACTTTAGTTTGTGTTATATTGAATCCAAGACCAGTAGTGTTGCCTTTTTTATTTTGTGCATTGAGATGAGATTGAAGTGAATCAGAACTTGTGTGTAGTTTATCAATCTTATCCTTTGCTTCTGTTAACTCAGATTCCAACTTCTTTTTTGTGTTTTCCAATTCCAGAACTTTCATGTTTTCTTTTAAAAGTTCATCATCTAGTTGTTTTCTTTCTTTGATCTTGTCTTCAATAGCAATTTGGTTGTCTATGAGTTGTTCATCAAGATTCTCAACTTTATCTTTCAGAGACATATTTTCTTCATTGAGCGTTTTGATCATTTTCCCTAAGTCACTTGTAGAACAATCTTTCAAATCTTTTCTTAGTTTCTTGATAAGCATTTGTGAGCCATCAACTTTCAGTTCTTCATTTTCTTTTTCAGATCTATCAAGATCTTCAAGAGTTGCTTCAAGATTATTTTTCAAATGTTTTTCTTCTATTGAGTCCATGATCTCCTCAAGTGGTTAAACTTATTTGCTAAGGACCAAAGCTCTGATACCAATTGTTAGAAACACTAAGAGGGGGGGTGAATCAGTGTTTGTGTATTAATTAATTTTCAGCAACTTAAATATAAATCAAACATACATAGAATGAAACTTAACATAACAACTCATAACACATGATATGATTACAGGGAAACCTTGATCAGAGGAAAACCCCGGTGGGAATTAGTACCCACGAATATTGTACTAGGTATAATGAACCTGTTAAAGTTCCTTTGCCCTGTTAGAAGTAGTCTTTACAATATGAGTACAATGACCTAGTTAAAGTTATGACCCTGTTAGGAGTCTTTTACAAAACCCTGTTAAAGGTATATGGCTCACTACCTAGGCTCACTGCCCAATAAGATGAAGGCTACAACCTTCTGGAAGATGATATGCACTATATCAAAATGAACTGGTGCGATGACACTATTGTTTGATGAGTTCCATGTATGTGTGAATGCTCTTACTCTCTTAAAGATCTATATCATGTATTGACTTCATTATACTATACCTCTGTATCTTCCTCTTGCATCATAATTGACACTAGTAACATATCTTTACATTACATACTTATATCTTCAAATCTGAATAGGCACGACCCAAAACAAAACACTAGTCGGCCCTAAAAAAAAATATACAACACTTCCAAACAATTTGGCTCAAGTGTGTTTACTACAATGCTAATTACATCGTTACAATAATATAACCAAAGGCTCTTAGCCATTACATTACAAAATAATTCACGCTGATCAAAACAGTTGTCAGCTTCCATGCTCTATCTTCTGGACTGTTGGTCTACTGATCTACCTGTAACTTTGTTGTACTATTGTTCCATACTATGTGTGTCTAGATGTAGCATGTACACATGTCATACAACTTATATCTGAACACACATAAGCTGAATCAATCTCTCACACGTGCGTTGATGTGCTAATCGTTGAGTATCTCTATCTACCCTATTTTCATACTTAGTCATTTTGTCTTTCATGACATAAACTAAACATGAATTTGTTGCCATGACGACAACAAAAAATAAGTCATGCATCCTCAGGAAGTCAACTTTCCAACAATCTCCCCCTTTGTAGGTACTCCAAAACCTCTTACACTCCGACCACTCAAGGCCATGCCACAAGCAACTCCTCCTGAGATTGAAACCATTCTAGACAAAAGAGTGAACATGAAAACTAGGAGGGGCACTTATTATGAGTACTTCATCAAATAAAAACACCAACCAGTTGAATATTCTACTTGGATGAACCTTGAAGACATTCTGAAGACAGGTTATCCACTTTAAGAATTGACAACTCAAGAGACTTCAGTTCTTTTTTTCATGAGGAGTATGGTGCAGGGCACCTCCTGAAACTCCTAATTTGCTTGATTTTTTGTTTTTAATAAGGTGCATCCATGAGATCACCCTTGTGTGTGTTTGTTTGTTTGGGTCTTTGATGTAAGGTGAAGGACCTAAGGTGAGTTATAAACCTAGGTTCCTGAAACCATGGTTAGACCTTGTTAGTTGTTGATTTTGTCTCTCTAGTAAGAGGGTATGTTTTTAAGTCCTTAGTTTAGGTCCTAGTCATTTTTTGGACCTCTCCCACACCTTGGGAAGTTGGTAAGGTTGAATTTTTCCCAAATTAGCAACTATGTCACTTATTGCCAAAAAGTTGTCTTTTTGCAAAATGTTGCATGAGAAACTTTTGCAAAATGTTGCTCGGTATATGAAAAATTATTTATAACTGACCTCACCCACTTTATAAAGCTTCTGAAATGCTTGGAGGATTCTATTAGGTGAGAGGATTCCTTCCATGAAGGTCAGATTACTATGTGCACAAAGTTTGATGTTTGAGTAAGGAAATAGAAGAGTGTTTTGAGTCATTTTTGCATGGTACATCCTGGTACAAATTCATTTGTCAGATCAAGTTGTAGAATTTCATAATTCCTTGAGTCTACTAACCTTTCTATATGATTTGAGGTGTTTTTGTTAAGTGAGTGAAAAGTTATGGATTTTACATTCTTGTTGCCTGAGAAACCAAGGCTATACTGGACCAGTCTCAAAGATGTGATCCTAACAAGAGATTTATCTAGTGGATCTCCTCAGCCAATTGAAAAATACTATTTAGGATCATGGTCTTTAGGAATATAGAATCTCATGCTCTGAATCTTAGTCCTTCTATTTTTAAGATCAAGCCCTAGGCTAATTATCCCTATGTAATTAGCCTAGTCTATTAGTACATTCACATGCATGTGCAATATATGAGTTGGGGGATTGAACCAAAGGTGTTTCTAGACTATTTTTGGGTAGGGAAATCCATCCAAATCTTTTTATTTCATCCATGAACCCACCTTCTATCACTTGCCTCACAAACCAAGCCTAAACTAGCTAATTAGGTCTGTGTGTTTTGTAAGAACTTAGGGGTGCAGGAATGGAGTGAGGTGTTCATGCTTTGGGAGGTTTACAAAATCCATAAAGGGTGTCTAGAAACCTAATCAGATCCTTTATATCCCACTGTCAAAAAAATTTAAGTCCCAAAAAACCATTGGTTAGGGCTACAAGGAATCCTAGGCTATTTGGGGTTCCACTAACTTTGGGTCTTCAAGACAAAAACTAGTGGTGAATTCTTGGTCCCTGGGGTCTTTTAAGAGTCTTCAATCTCTTAGGATAGAGTTTTGAATGCACTGGTTAAGTTTTACACCTTATTGTGTGGTTTAGGGAAAGTGTCCCTAAAGGAGAAATTGCTTTGTTCCATAGCTTGATTTGGAGAACCAAGAGAGAATAAGGGAAACCTATTGACCCCTTGGAAAAGTCACGAGACATCCTAAGAAGACTTCTGTGGTGTGGGATTGATCAAATTTGGAGTTTGAAGAGGTATCAAAGAGTTAGGGCCCATAAAGGTCTTCTAGCAGTGCACTCTACATCACATTCCAACAACTGAGTAGAACAAAAGGATGGGCCATTATCACACACAAGGGAAAAAGGCATTCCAAACCTTTTAACTATGTTTTCTTCAATAAAAAGGATTACCATGTCCGTCGTGTTGTTCTTTCATGGTATAGCTTCAGTCCACTAGGTGCAATAGTCTATAGCAGTTAAAATTTATCGAGTGTTTGCAGAGGCGCTGGGATTTATTTCCCTGATAAAGTCAAATTCCCACTGGGAAAAAGGTATAGCCTCGAACATATGCTTGAGAGGCATTGTCCGATTCTATTCTTGCGAAGTGATAGTTTAGCAAGTGTGGCACTTCCTCACATGCACATAGACATCTTTAAAGATGTGGGGCCAATAGTACCCATCCCGAAGGATCTGATGTGTGGTAGAATCCACTAACCCAAGTCCAGTCCCAAATCTACCATGGAATTCTTCTACCATTTGTGTTTCTTGATCCTGATCAAGACACCGAAGGTAGACACCTTCATGATTTCTTCTAAAAAGAGCCCCACTTTTTATCACAAAATGTGCACTTTTTAGCTGGAGGGCCCGACGTTTACTAGGACTAAGCCCTTCAGGGCACTAGTTATTCAGTAGAAGGTGCACCAAGTCTATGTACCAGGGGTCTTAGGTAATGGATTGCATGGTGTAAGTATGAAATTTAATATGCGGATGGGCTTCAACCATAGCTTGGCACAGTTCTTGTCCTTGGACAAGTTTCATAGGTTGCATTTCTAGATCGTACTCTTGGAGGATGGCCATCCACTTCCCCCAGAATTCAGCCACTCCACTTTGTAGTAATAAAGACTTAACATCCTGGTCGGGGAGGATGGCATGAACTTTGCTAAGGAGGATGTAGTGTCAAAATTTCTTAACCACCTAGACAAGGACAAACACTTATTTCTGGTAAGGTGAATATCGCACCTCAACATTTTTGAAGGGTGCACTCTTGAAAGCAATGGTTCATTCTTCCCCTTTGACCTTTTGGGTTAACACAGTTGCAGCAGAGAGGGTGGAGGAAAAATAATATATGTGAAATGGGAGGGAATAGTCTGGACTAGCTAGGACTGGGGTCTACATGATGGCATGCTTGATCTGGGAAAAAGCTTGTTTTTCCTCCAGGATCCACTCAATCTTGGTATATTTTTTAATCATATCATTTAGAGGCTTTACAACCTTAGCAAAACTAGTGATAAAATGCTAGACAAAATTGATCTTCCCATAGAAAGATCACATTTCCTTCTTGCTTCGGGTAGCATTTTCAATTTCAGTAGTGCTTCGACCCGCTTAGGTTTGATTGATATACCATTCTCTGAGACAATGTGCCCCAAAAATTTCCCTTTGGTTACCTCAAATATGCATTTTTTTGGGTTGAGGGATGTACTAAACAGGTGGCACCACTCGCAAATCTGGGCGAGATGGGTCGGATGGTCGCACCTATCTTGAGAGAAGACAGTTAAATCATCCATGTAGATGATTATGCACTTATTACCCATGCCTTTAAAGGCAATATCCATGGCCTTTTGGAACGTAGCCTCGGTGTTAATTAAGACAAAGGGAATTCTTCGGTAGGTGGACGTTCTTCACTTGGTGGTGAACACCGTTTTGACTCTATCTTCAAATTTAACCATGACCTCGTTGTACCCATAATATCCATCTAGAAAGGACATCATCTGGGAACCATTGAAAATTTGTAATGCCTCATCCAATAAGGGGAGGGGGTGGTTATCCTTCTTTGAGGATATTTTCATATTTTGAAAGTCTAAACATAGTCAAATCTCCCCATTCTTCTTCTGGACCAGTACTAGGCTGGCCACGCATGTAGTATGTTGGATTGGAAAAATTATCTGGGTGGCCAACAACTTCTGAACATCCTAATGGATGAGGGGCTCAATTAGGACATTGACTAGTCTTTGTTTTTGTTGGAATGGTTTAGCGTACGACTTCAAGGGGATAGTGTGTGTCATAATAGAAGTATCATATGTCTTGATATCCTCATATCTCCATGCAATTATGTTTATGTATTCTCAGAGGACCACAAGAATCTTCTTTTTCTCATCTGAGGAGAAATAGGTACGAATATGGAAAAAAAATTCTTCAACACCCACCCTGATATTTACCCTTTCGTATTTCCCCCCATTAGTGGTTTGGGATGCTCTATCCTTAACTCACGGGTCAGAGTCAAAGATACATTTGAGGGTAACAATCCCCTTTGGGATGGTGTTGGCAGGTAGATCAAGTATTCCATCCTTATTCTCTTTCTGTCTGGTACCATCATGTTCCTCTTCCTCCATGATCTAAACTTTGAAGACACTGACATTTTTCATAAAGGAAAGGATATGTTTGTCAACTTCAAAGACCTGAAGATTGGTTACATTATCGGGTATGGATGGCATGGGAATCATCTCAACTAGAAATCTCTAGAGCCAGGAACCCTCCATGGCATCAATAGTACTACTTGACACAGCTAAGGCGTGTGGAACAAAAATTTTCTTCCAAGGAATAACTTCAATGCCAAAGGCATCAAAATCTTCTATTAAGCTCCACACCCGATTGCGATAGGTTGCCAATCATTTATCATGACATGTGTATTGGATCTGGACTTTCCAAACTATAAGCTCTGAGTTACCCATGGCCTAAAGGCATGTGACTCCCTTTCTAAGGGAAAGCAGGAGTCTGAGGACCAAGGGTGAACATGACTCTGAGGACCAAGGCCACATACTCAGTGATGTTATTGGTGCAGTCAAACTACATTCAGTATGACGGAATGAAATTTTTCCCTCGAGGGTTGATCAGTTCCACCCCAGCTCCGCAACCTTGCTTGGAAAAGGATCCGTCAAATTTAAGGATCCAGATGTAGTTGCTGATATGTCATGGTTGCAAAATCTGGGTGGGCATTAGGACTAATTTGGGATGGGTAACAGATTCAGGCACGTCATGTGACTGGGGAGACATGAGAACATAAGCACTCCCAAGAGGAGTCCATTCTAGGGATTCCTCAGGCGGTGACCCATAAGGTATGTTCATGGTTGGACCATGGTGTAACCACCCTAATTTGGTCTACTCTGACCAGGGACCCTATTTTCCCTAAGTGTGATCATACCCCCAATTATATCAAGACAACTCTTCCATTGGTTGGCATAATTCATTCAAATCAAATTTAATCTCCTTTAAGTGATTTATTCACTAAATTTTATTCAAATCAAAACATGGCTAAGGAATTAATTTAAAAGAAATTAAATCCTAATTATATCTCCTCACTTGTCAAAAATCCTATCCTCTAGCCTAAATTAATCTAATTAATTGGCTATAGTCCTAATTAATTATCAAAAGAAATCAAAAGCTTAAATAATTAGTTTCCCTATTTTTGAATGAATATATTAAATATAATTCATTTCATTAATATTCCCCCTAACCTAACCTAACCTACCTCAACCACCTTAACCATGGGTTCAAACCCATCGCAACCTATTCCCCCCATGCTAAGCCTACTTCTAATCTTAAATTCACCCTAACCCACTTCCTAATGTTGTCACATTCCTAATTTTGTGATTAGGTTTCCAACCCACTCCCAAAAGTCAAAGTTCTCAAGCTTGACCTTAAACTCTCACCATGCCTCTTAAATGCTCTCATAAATGCATCATTTAATGTATATTCCTTCCACCATGCCTCATTATTTTCATCCATCATTAATGCTCTTATACCACCATTAAGGTTTTTACACCTCCATTAATGGTCTTGTCCCCTCTCTCTCTGTCCACATTTCCTCTATAAATAAGATGAATTTTGAGCACAAATAGCCCTTAATTTTTAGAATTGAAAGCATTGTTATGTTAATGAGATCATTGAGAATCTATGTTGCATCTTACATTTTTTATTATGCATTGTTATTATTTTCATATTTAGAGCTAATATGCATGTTTCTTGAATATCTAGATTAGTTTTTATTCAAATCTTTCATTCTTAGGTTGTATATGTCACTAATTTGTGCATAATCTGAAAGGAATGATTATTACATTCTTCAAACTCCTCCTAAATAGGAAGCAATAGATCAATTTTAGTGTTTAGCTTCAAACCCTTTCTTTTTATGATCTTTCACTAATATAATGATCTATTGAAGTGTTGTGACATTCTTAACAGGTGCATAAAATCACACACACATTTCTAGCACCCACCGTAGGGCTTGATTTCAAACTTTGCCTCATTTTGCATCCATTTTTCACTAATTTGTCTTCACAAGTTTTAGGTATAGAGTCATTTTTTGTGATAAAGGCTCACATCTAGTATACGCCCTTGCATCACAGAATCTAGGCTCGTATCTCGGATATCCTGAGTCATTTCTAGTAAAGGCTCGCATCTGGTTTGTATTTCATCGCTTTTGGGGGTATTTCATTGCATCTGGTAAAAACAACCACATTTAGAAAATCTAGGATCACATCTAGTCTTTGTACTTATAGATTGAAAATTCTAACCACTAATATTTGAATGTTTGTTATCTCTGATATTTTCATAGCTTATCTTATGTTTGTAGATCATTTTCAGAGATAAAAGAGCGAGAGAAAGATTCCTAATGTGTGGTTTTGCATATTTCCATCCCCTTATCTTGACCTCCATTTTGTTTTATCTTTCAAACTAAGAACACATTTTCTACTCATTTGTTAAATTAATTAGATAAGTATGCTCTTTTTCTTCAAGGAAAATCAAAAAATCAAACATTGATTTATAACTTGAAAGGAATTTGGGGTAAAAAAACAAAGAAAACAAATCATCTAAATTTTGGGATAGTAAATGAACAACTAAATCACTAAATTTTGTGGCTCAATGAACAAACACGTCGCTTAATTCATTTCAGAAAAGTAATTGAATAATTAAAGCACTAAGAATTGTAGGCAAATGAACAAAACAAACTTTGCTTTCACATACCATGTTTTCATAACTTAGGAATATCTAAATCAAGCTCAAATAGAATGAGGGAATGAACATTGATTGGAGTGTTTTAGGAGAAAATGACATGGACTAGGAGAGTATTCTCTTCTTCTTTTGAAGAATCAAAAATCTAGAAATCCTACGCTCGCCAATCCTTTGTATGCTTATTCAACATTAGAGGGCCTTCTGGTTGAGGAAAAAATCTCTCGGGAATTACCCAAGTGAGGACAGGTTTTACGCCAACCCTTCCAACTCACTATAAATAATTTTTTCCTTTTAGGCCAAAGCCTGGGAAGATGGAATCAGTTTTGTTCTCAGAATTTTGACATCATTCCTTGAACATTCTTGGGTATGTGTAGAGCAGAGCCGCTTGAATCTTGCTTGCGAGACTACACATATTTGAGTACTCATAGGGCTATATGCCTCAATTTTTCCTTGTGAAATTATATGGGAGACGGTTTTGAACAGAATTCCCTATCATAAACAATGAAATTTGTAGTCAAAACTACCCGATTCATCCCCGAAAGGATGATAATCCTTGTGCAAGGAAAAAAGTAATTGCCCCAAGACACTTGTCATATCGTGCCCTCACTTGCATTTGGAGTTGGCTAATATGGTATCATAACAAGAGCAATTGTGTGCTTGGTGATAGCCATATTCTGATTAGCATTTGAGTGTGTACCTAAGTCAACGAGCAAACATTTTCATCCTCTATCTATAAAATAGGGTGTAAGAATATGTCTGTTCACCGTTAACAATGCAAGAATGCTTCATTTGTCTGAAAGTTTATTAACAAGATAAATCATTCAAACAAGTAACAAAATTCAATCCTTTGGCACCACACCATATTTTTCACTCACTGGAAAGATGCCAAAACAACCTGTTATCAGACAAATTTGCATGAACTTCAAGACAAATCAGACACCAAACTGACAAAAAAGAAAATAGTCATTTTTGGTCCATCCTGGCTTGCATCTAGTTGTGCAAGCTCGCATGTAGTGTGCAAGATCACATCTGGTGAAACGTGCATCTCTTATAGGGAAAATGATTGCATCCCGTATACTTAGGATCACATCTAGTTTTGCAAAAACTCGCATACAGAGTGTCGCATCTAGGACAGTGGACATTTTCATAATTACCTCTCAGAGAAACATAGTATATTTGGGTACCCTTTTGGCTCTTTAGTCTTTCCTCATTTCTTTTTCTAGTCTCACTGTTGCTGTATCAAAAAAAAAATTTAGGTTCACCTTGCATGTCCTATCAGTCTCTCACAATCAGTTTTAGTACGTGTTGTCTGTTCCCTTTTCAAAACAACTTGATTCCTAGCTCACTAATAGGGCATTCTAACCCTTTGATGTTGAAATCATTTACTTCAACCAAAACACAAACAATACTTCTACCTAGACACACACACTTGAATGATTTGAGACACTACCCAACACTATCAGGAAACTTTGATAAAGTTGAGATACAACTTCATGGTTAACACAAGATACAACAATTACACTTCTAAAGAATCAAAATTACTTCCTAGATCACTACACTTTCAACAAGGAGAAACATCCCGTAATTCCCTACTCAATTTAGACTCTCCAGAAATGGACAGAGCCACTCACGAATGGAGTCAAGCCTTTGAGGAATATGATCATGACGAATATCACAAACGCGAAGATAGTGAAGATGAAGAAGAACAAAATATTGACCATCCTTTGTTTAATTCAAATAGTGAGGAAGACATCACTGAAGAAGAATACAATAAACTCAAATAGAGTAAAAAATTCCAAAAGACATTGGAAAAGATAATTGGCGAGGACAAAGAGATATAATTTCTCCATCTAGCATCCACTAGCGTGAAATTACCCAAGGATTATGATGTTGAGAAACTAAAGGAAAAGGAGGTGTCAACTCCTATCTCTATCCTCGCAAAACAACTAAGCTTGATGCAAACTGAACTTGCAAATCTCAAACAAGAGAAGACTAAACCCAAGACAAAATACTCTTTGGACTCCATTTGTCCATTTCCTTTTGACAAGAGTATTAATATGGTTATGTTTCCTCCCAACATGGCAAGGCTAAAATACAAAAAGTATACGGGAGAGACCGATCCACATGACCATGTGAGAGAGTTTTGTGCCCTGAGCATAGAGTACATGCATGAACCCACATATTTTATGAGGCTATTTCCAAGAATCCTTGGTGGAAATGCTATGGAGTGGTTCTGAAAGCTTAAGCCTATGGTAAAAAAATTTGGGGAGTTGATTCAATGGTTTATCCAACATTACTCCTATAATATACAACATGATGTAACTATTGTGGATCTATGCAACACTAAACAAAGAATCGATGAGTCCTTTACACACATTCTACAAAGGTGGAGGAAAATATTTGCACACTATTCAAGAGCTATCCCTAAATCAAAAAAGATGGAAATCTTTGTTAATAACTTAATACCTAAATTGAACTATGCATTGCAAATCCAAGATTCCCCTACCTTTGGCAGGATTATCAAGAATGACATCTGTATTGAAGAAGTCATGGTCAAGAAAGGAGAAATTACTCTTCAAAGTGAAAACAAATCTACCAACTCCAACTCCAAGCCTAAATGGTGGAAACAAAACAAAAATGTTGTCACCGATGGAGTAGTAGATGCATCTATTGTTAATCCTAAACCTGAGGTGTTTAATCTAATGAATAGTATGCAAGCAAGTAAGGATGCCAAGGTAACAACCTCCATACCTAAAGAAAATAATGAGAATAACAAGGGTCAGCCATGGACTTCCAAACCTCAAAGAACATTTACTCCTTTGGGGGAACCTCTTGAGACTGTTTTGAAGGCACTATAAGAAAACAGAGTTCTCACGATCCCGGATTCAAAACCATTGGAACTAGAGGTCAAACCATGATGGTGGGATGACAATTCTTATTGTGTCTTTCACAAAAACAAAGGATACATGACTAATAATTGTCTTAAGCTCAAACATGTTATACAGGACCTTATCGAAGGAGGCAAGATCAAATTAGAAGGACACACCACTAACAAATACCATACGGCATTTAACAAACCATTCCCTAATTATGAAAAAGGGGAAGCATCTAAAGGGAAAGGAAATGAAGTAAACTATGCCTATTCCAATAATGATAACATGGTCAACATGCTAGACATTAAAACTGAATCAATTAATGTGGTCACTATCAAAGGTGTTAAAGACTCCTCTTCCCAATCAAATGCAGTTACTTGAAGCCAAGCACAATTCACAATCAAAGGACATAATTCCTCATCAAAACCAGAAACAACTTCCAAGGTACCTATTGGTAATATTCCTAAATCGGCAGTAGCAAAACAAATAGTAACCATTCCAGCAACAACATATAACTTGGTGGATTAATTGCAATGAACCTCTGCTCAAATTTCCATTTTCAAGTTGCTTAAAATATACTCAAAGCATAGGGAAATTCTCAAGAACAAGACCTGCATGCAGAGAATGTGCCAAAGGACCTTGATGTAGACAAATTCCAAGCAATGGCTAATCACATCTCAGTGCCACATTACCTCTCCTTTTTAGAAGAAGATGATAAATCATTGACACATCCACATAATCAACCTCTTCATATTGAAGTCCTAATTCATAAATCCCATGTTAGACATGTATTAATAGATGGAGGCGCAAGGTTGAATATTTGTACTCTCAATCTAATCATGAATCTAGGTCTCTTAGAATAGACCATTTATTCAAGAAGCAAAATCATTATCAAAGCTTATGATGAGGAAGAAATATCATCTAAAGGTCTCATTGTTCTACCTATTCGAATAGGACTAGTTGAAAGGAATGTAATATGTCAATTTATGGATCTAGCCTTGGCTTACAACATCCTATTAGGGAGACCTTGGATCCATGAAATGCAAGTAGTGCCATCTACTTTCCACCTGTGTATCAAATTCCCACATAATGGGGTGGAGGTAACAATTTCTACAGATGCTAGTTATACTTGCAACAATGTTAAAGCATGTAGTATGGTCCCTCATAACAAGAAAGTTCCACAAGGGACTGTGCCTAAGACTACCAAAGACATGGTTATGAAATTTTTTTGAACAACCTTGAAACTTGAAGAAACTGGTATTGGAGAATACAAGCTAGACATGACCCCATCATTAACAGAACTACTAGTATCACCAAGATCTTATGGAAAATAATCCTTGTCTTTCACACCTGCTACATCTAAAGATCCATAAATCCACAAAGGAACTAGTATGGTTAAAGCATCTACCTCCCATGAGGATGAAAAAGAAGAACATGTAGTCTTGGCCTGGTTTTACAAGGGAGAACCAAAACAAGCTTAGGTAAAACATGTAGAAATATCTCCAGAAAAGTATAGTAAAGGATATGATCTCCCCAATAAAATGGGATACAAAGGAAAAGGACCTTTAGGGGACAATGGAAAGGGACTTATTGAACCTATACCCATGGAATTCAGAACTACCAAAGACAAAACTGGACTAGGTTTCAATAAAAAATCTGAAAACCCTACTTCAAGAGACAGTCTGATCTCTGACAAAGGAAGTGATGAAGAAGGGGAAATAGAGCCATAATAATGGACTTATCAGCAGTTAGTACATATTGGTATAGAGTATCTTGAATATCAAGGAGACAAGTATGTACCAATCTTTGAGACACCACAAGACACCCATATCCCTTTATTACCACAAGCTCCTATTCCAGAGATAGAAGAAACAACCAAAGACATTCCAGATGTACTCTTAATAGAAACAAATACGGAAGACCCATCCCAAAAATAGGATTCACATCCTATCTCGGGGTAGTTAGTCACAATTTCAGATATCCTAGATTTACCATTCTTTGATCTACAAGTGGATAATAGGGTACATCACTTAACTATTGCTGAATTCTTAAACAGGTTTGATGACGAAGTAATCGTCTCACATGATTATGAGTCGGATGATATATCTGTTGCCACAGAGGACATTGAAATAGATGTGATTCACATGTTTGCAGCTCCATCAGAACACAAAGAGAATTCTAACACTACTCCAAACATTTTTTATATTCCTGAAGCAGAGGAGGCATACCTTCCCCGAATCATTGATGAAGATACTGGTGTTCTCCTAGGTCTAGAAGAAATTTAGAGGTGACAAGCGAGGAGCCTCCTCCTACAAAGAGATGAAGAATAAGAAGAATACTCAACTGATGAGTCACTAGAGTTAGTTCCACATATTACTAACAATGACTTCGATAATGACGATCTAACTCTTATTGATCTAAACATCATAGATGTAGATCTAATAGAACATGTCTTATCCATTAATAGTTTTGATGCTAACGCGATGCTATCCTTCCCAAAATCTGAATTCTTTCCTTTAATGAACCCTAATTTAATTTATTGGACTAATTTTGATCCTAATCCTATCATGAAATTTCCCAATGACTACACTTTGGCTTGCTACCTAAACGCTTGTGAACCTTATCCTACTTCCACCAATGCAAGGAGAGTGAACATGTCATAGGAGGATATCAAGTTTCTCAGTCACAAATTGAAAAATAAAAAGAAGAAAAGAACTGATGGTGAAAACCATGTTGTGGTAATGTCAAATTCTAAAATAGTAAAAAAAAAAGAGGTATCTGATGGTGATAACCTCTCATAGGTGCCAAAGGATGAGATTCTTGATATTCTCCCTGAGAACTTTCAATAAATATCTTCAGTTCTGATAGAACCAACACAACCAATTAACTTGGGCATAGTTGAAGTTCCTTGAATTGCTCACCTAGCACAATCTTTGTCAAAAGAGGAGAAGGTACAATTCACTGAGTTCCTAAAAGAGAAAAAGATCAACTTTGCATTGTATTACACTGATATGCCTAGGTTGGATCCTGAATTAATAATGCACCATTTATCTATATCTCATGGAATCAAACTGGTAAAATAAAAACTCTGAAAGATGCATCCTCATGTTGCATTAATGGTAAATGTGAAGCTAGAAAAATTATTGAAAGTTGGATTCATTAGAGTCATTGCTTGTGCAAGATGGATTTCCAATGTGGTCCTAGTATCTAAATCAGATAAATCTATTAGGATCTGTATAGAATTTAGGGACTTAAACAAAGCATGTCCTAAAAATGATTTTCCACTACAAAACATTGATATGATCATAGATCTAACAACAGGCTACCAAATTTACTCATTAATGGATGGTTTCTTTGGCTATAACCAAATTAAAATTTCTCCTGAAGATCAAGAGAAAACCACATTTACATATGCATGGGGGACCTTTTGCTGGAATGTTATGCCATTTGGGTTAAAGAATGCAGGTGCTATATATCAAAGATCTATGACAACTATATTTCATGACATGATGCATAAAAATATGGAGGATTACATGGATGATACCTTAGCTAAATAAAAAGAAAGGATTACTCATATTGATGACTTAAGAAATATATTGGAACGTATGGAGCAATTTCAACTCAGGCTCAATCCAAAGAATTGTTCCTTTGGGGTTCAATCAGGTAAGCTACTAGGGTTCATTGTATCAGCAAAAGGAATTGAGGTAGACCCAAAAAAAGTCAAGGCTATACTAGCAATGACTCCTCCCTGCAACATTGGTCAAATGAGGACATTACAAGGGAGACTCCAGTCAATCAAGAGGTTTATGTCACAACTTGTAGATAGATCACAATCCTTTATCAAATTTCTACACAAAGGGGTCATCTTCAAATGGGATGAACATTGTGAAGCCAAATTCAAAGAATTAAAAGAGTACCTGGCTACTCCAATTATTATGGAACCCATCCATAGAAATCCATTACTCCTATATATTTGAGCTACAGCCACATCACTATGAGTATTACTGGTGCAAGAGGATGATGTAGACGTCCAAAATTGTCCTTATATTAATTTAATTAATATTCCCATAGCACTATAATTAATTTTAATTAATTATATCTGTTATATTCTTCTATCTATTTAATTAAATTTATTTAGTTAAATATGATTCACTTCCTTTAGTATTTAAATTTAATTTAAATACTACTCTTGCTAATGTATTAATTTTATTAATGCATTACCCTCCATAAATCCCTTTTTAAATAAATTTTTAATTTATTTATTCCCTCACAATCTTAATATTCTTCTAAACCCCAATTAATTCAAATTTAATTTGGATTAAAGTAATAAAAGCTAATAAAACCTACCCTAAACCTACTCTATTCCTACTCTACACTACCTATTCCTCCTAAATAATCCTACTTTCCCACCTAATCACACACTAATCACACTTAAAGTGTGATTCCTACAC
>MU228505.1:298372-324636 GCA_018584345.1 Thuja plicata
TGTGACTTTTCTTGTGGCCTCTGTTGCTACTGATGCTGCCTCTGCTGTCTCTGCTGCTCCCTTGTGAGTAAAGGCCCTGTATCCATCCTGGGAGCAATAAATCTGAATCGGGTGTGCCAAACCTCTCCACTACCACTGGCCACCTCTCAAATACCACCCATAGCTCCACCACCCCTGTCATCTGCATCACCATCATCACTAGGACCCTGTCCTCTATCTGGGGGTGCCTGTCTCCCTCCATGTCTACCTCCATCCCTACCTCTAGCTCCTCTATCTCTCTAGGCTCCTCCTGGGCCTCTAACTAGATGATCCTCTATAGGATCATAATCTAATAGGTCCTCCATCTAAGGAACTAGATAAACATGATCTGTAAACTGAGGCACCGGGTACTGTCTCATCTCTGCATGGTATCCTGCTGAACAACCTGCATCAGCTACATCTGGCAGAAGCTCCCATGGCATGGCTACCATATCTTTAATGGCCCTCTAAGAGGTCTCGTATCCCAACTATCCTCCCCATAATGCCATCTCATCATCTATCCATGCATATACAGTAAGTTCCTAACATCGGCCCTGTAATTGACCATACTGCCTCAGCACCCGTGTAACTAAGAACCTCTTAATGACATACCTGGTCCTGCCAATGAGGTACCTGCTCTAGAAGAAGTATGACATATGCCACCTATTTGATATCCACTCCTCACAATCAAGGTACGGCTTCCATACCACTGCAGTAATATCATCTAATAAATGGTGCTAGTACTCCACCTTGCGTAGATGGGGCTGTTGTATCCGGTTGGCATACATATATACATAGGGTTTCTTTATTGCCCGTTGCCTATCAACTATCGACCGTATCACTGGTATGTGCTCTTAGGCCCATATCTAAAGAACTAAGATACCCACTATCATACTCCAGGTATGATGGTACACTATCTCATGGAGCTCTTTGTACATATACACCAATATATAGCTACCCCATGCAAATCTTAATCCAGCAACGACCATCTACTCAAGCATGTGGACCCAACCGACCATGAATTTGTGTTGTCCTCGATCAGGCATAAGGACGCCTTCAATCAAACTATCCAAGTATATAGAAATACTCTCATAGTGATCAGACATGTAATCCCACATCATATATGGATGAGAAATATTATCATCTTGAAAGAATCGTCAGGCAGTAACAATGGATGTCACAAAAGTAGAATCAAAATGGACCTCTCATCCCATCACAGGCACTCTCAGAATCCTCCACACATCCTCAGGTGTAACATTAATCTCTCAAGTAGGGAGATGGAAGATGTTGTGCTTTGGATGCTATCTCTCAACTAGAGTAGTCAACAACCCTTGATTTACCCTAATGTCTGGTAAATCCCCCAATGCAGCTAAACCAACACGGACAACTAACTCTCACTCATCCATAGTCAACAACTGCAATAGAGATAGCACTCAGCTAGGATATGGGCTCTAGAATGAAACTACCTCAAATGGAACCTGTTCAACAGATAGAATTTCAAGAAAGGCTCAAAACACCACTTTATCTAAGACAACTACATAGAAACACTATCAGCTAAGTCTTTTTTGGGCATGTGACAGACAAAGATAAATAAATTGGGCAGCTAACAAGTTACAAAAACTAGAAATGACCTTATTTTTATAGGGTGTGAACCTATTTACTGGATGCAATCCCTGATTTCTAGGATGTGATGGGGCATCCGGGATGCGACCCTATTTTCACAGGACGTGACATGGAATGTCGTGTGCGACCCTGTTCTAACAGGGTGCAAAAAATTGCAAAAACAACCAAAAATTACGGCATGCGACATAGAAGGGTACGATCTTGGATTTATAGGGTGCGACCTAGGAATTTGGTCAAAAACCATAAGTGATATGGGATTGAGAGAAAGTGATGCAAAACACGAGATGCGACATAGGACTAAATTGGCTATAACTTGCATAAAAATACATAAAATTGAAAACTGGGGATTTCAAAAGGTAGGGTTTTAGGTACTTACTGGAGGTGGGTAGCTAGCTAGACACTGATGTTGATGACCGAGCTCTAAATGATGCCTATGCATGGGGACCACCATCATCTCTATAGAGCTCTCTAAATTGGGAAGGATGAAAGTGAAAATGAATAGTTAAAAAGTACTTTTTGAGATATTTATTAGACTTTTTGAGCTATTTAGGACCTCTGAGACTCCTCCCAAACAACTGAAACCTTATTTTTTTATTTTTATAATCAATTAGGAATGAAATCAAACACACCAACATTGTCCTACATAGTATAGTTGTTGGTGATTTGCCTCTATGCAAATAGTTGCTTGTATGTTTGTCATTGATGACAACATATAATATACAGCAGGTATCCTGTATGCAATTATCAGTACAGATGTTTTGGAGCTATGCATTTTTATTTCCATGGTGTATACATGTTCTAGATGCTATGTTCATTCACACTAAGTCAGATATACAGTTACAGTTGAGTTATGATTAATCAGTTATGGCAGTTATAGTTTCTGGAGTTTATCTGTTAAGAGCCAACGTAAATATAGTGTCTCTTGAGTTGTGCCTATCTTCAGGATATGCATGTTTTTATTCATGATTACTTATGAGTTAAAGATAATTATCCAAAGAGGCTAAACATTTTTCAACATAATATTGATGTTAGATTTAATTTGGTGATGCCGACTTTGTGAAGCATCGCATCTATTCAGTTTGAGTTGCGCAGTCCTAATTTTGATTGCGTGCTTGGTTAAGCCAAAAAGAAAGGTAATGAAGTTTTCTAGATACCGTCATGACCTTATCCTTGGTGAAGATACATATAGAAGTTCTGTTATGTTCGCTAAGTGTGAAAGTGAAGTGAAAAAGAAAAGACAAAGCAGAGCAAAAAGTTAGAAAGAATAAGTTGAAGATCTATGTGAAGAAACACAATTTTATTGCAATTCATTGGAACTGATCAAGACAATAGATCTACTAAAATAGTTCATTTACTAGATATAGTGTATATCTATTCTACCTAAGGTTTCAGCCTTCATCATCTTAGCAGTGAGCTATTGGATAGTGAGTCCTCACCCCTAACACGGTTGTTTGTAAAAGACTCCTAACAGGGTCTGACCTTTAACTAGGTCTCTGTACTTCTTACATTGTAAAGATCAACTCCTAATAGGGTTGTAAGATCTTCTAATAGGGATCATTATAAACTAGTGCAATTATTTGTGGGTGCTAATTCGCATTGGGGTTTTTACCTATTTGGTTTCCCCGTAACCAAAATTGTTGAGTACTCTATTGTGTTATTTGAATATGCATTTTATTTATATCAAATTACATTTAAGGAAGAGAAAAGAATTAAATTCATTGATAACTGATTCACCCCCCCCCCCCCTTAGTTATCCTTGGGNAACTGATTCCCCCCCCCCCCCCCTTAGTTATCCTTGGGACTATTCCAACAACAGTAACATTTTTACGATAGTTCCTGATAATGCTGAATTGCTCCATATGTTCTGAACATCAGTTCTTCAGGTTCTATATCATCAAATTGCACATTTCATCACCCATCTTGGTCCGACATCATTTTATCAATCTCACCAATCTCATCTTCACGTAATTAACTTGGTACCCGTGTGTTTACTCTTAAACACACCTTAATTTCTTCACTTCTAAATCTATTCTTTCTTTCCCTACGCGCTCCTGCAAGTGATACATCATTTCAACAGAAGGATTTTATTCTTTTTCCTTCGATTTCATTCTCAAGGGGGCATGATCACACTATCACCAATCAAATTCTTTCTTGAAATAACATTAAAAATGACTTCGTTATCAAAATAATAAAGGCATGATGTTTCCTTGACTAAGTCAAAACTGTTGGATTGAAGGTTTCGGTTCTCACAAGCTGGATATCCTATGTCTACTTTTTCTTTGATTCTTATTAAGCTCCTAGCAGCTTCATACTAACTTTTGGATGACAACCAAGTTGGGGGTTAGTATTATCAATTTTGGACGACAACCAAGTTTAGAAATGGTATCTTTAAGATATTTTCTTATTGACCTTTGTTCGATCAAGTTCAAAGTCAATTCTATCAGTTTAGTTCAATCAAGTGTGAGACTGATCTTATCAGGCATTTTGTTTGATCACGAGTGAAATTTCCAAAATTTATGAAGTAAAAAAAAAAAACTTTCTTTGAATCAATGCGCCGCTCGCACATCCATTCAAATAGGGGAAAATGTAACCACCCTAATTTGGTCTACTCTGACTTGGGACCCTATTTTCCCTAAGTGTGATCATACCCCAAATTATGTCAAGACAACTCTTCAATCGGTTGGCATAATTCATTAAAATCAAATTTAATCTCCTAAGTGATTTAATCACTAAATTTTATTCAAATCAAAACATGGCTAAGGAATTAATTTAAAAGCAATTAAATCCTAATTATATCTCATCACTTGCAAAAATTATATCCTCTAGCCTAAATTGATCTAATTAATTGTCTACAATCCTAATTAATTATCAAAAGCATGCAAAAGCTTAAATAATTAATTTCCCTATTTTATAATGAATATATTAAATATAATTCATTTCATTGATAATCCCCCTAACCTAACCTACCTCAACCACCTTAACCATGGGTTCAAACCCATCCCAACCTATTCCCCCCATACCAAGCCTACTTCTAATCTTAAATTCATCCTAACCCACTTCCTAATTTTGTCACATTACTAATTTTGTGATTAGGAATCCAACCCACTCCCAAAAGTCAAAGTTCTCAAGCTTGACCTTAAACCCTCACCATGCCTCTTAAATGCTCTCATAAATGCATCATTTAATGTATATTCCTTCCACTATGCATCATTAATGTCATCCACCATTAATGGTCTTACACCACCATTAAAGTTTTTACACCTCCATTAATGGCCTTGTCCCCTTTCTCTCTCCACATTTCCTCTATAAATAAGATTAATTTTGAGCACAAATGGCCCTTAATGTTTAGAATTGAAAGCATTGTTATGCTGTTGAGATCATTGAGAATCTATGTTGCATCTTAGCTTTGTTATTATGCATTGTTATTATCTTCATTTTTAGAGCTAATATGCATGTTTCTTGAATATCTAGATTATTTTTTATTCAAATCTTCCATTCTTAGGTTGTATATGTCACTGATTTGTGCATAATTTGAGGGCATGATTATTGCATTCTTCAAACTCCTCCTAGATAGGAAGTAATAGATCGATTTTAGTGTTTAGATTCAAACCCTTGCTTTTTATGATCTTTCACTAATATAATGGTCTATTGAAGTGTTGTGTCATTCTTAATAAGTGCATAAAATCACACACACACACATATGGTTCAGTGGGGTCTGGCCCCTGTGTTGTTCTATTTGGAAATCCTCAAGGTGGACCTTAGCTACATCTACACATGGTGTGCATTCTAGCTCTGAATGGCTCTGACAATAAACCTAAAACCAAGTGTTAGACAATAGTAAGGTTAAATTTTCCTTATCACCTTGGGACTTCATGTCTTGTTTTAGCTTTATGATGAAATCATGAAATCTTTGGGTGATGGCAGGATCTTGGTTGGGTATTGTTCCACTCGAGACAAAATACAGGGTCAGGATTTCTTTGGTCCTGTATAATCCAGCCTCTAACTCAGAAAAAGTGACTTCACTTACCTAACCATAATTAGCGAGGGCTTTTTTCATCTAGGGTTCACTCTCCACTGTGTTTTGGTTAGCTTCTCCTCTCCAAGGGAGCCATAGGTGAGAAAATTTGGTCAAGATATATCCGCTCAGGGATTTGGACCAATTTTGACTCAAGAGAATCTGGTAGGTCTCAGGGATGTTGACCACTTGGATTTCAATGACGCTGGATATCTAGGGATCTTGTACCAACTAGACTTGGATATTTTTCGATTAACCCACCATCTTGACAGTGGTTTTATCTAGCTAGACTACTAGGCCTTTGGATGACGTGGGGGTCAATCCAAGCTTCTTACAGATAGATAAGGGCATGACATTTCTCGAAGCTCCAAAATCCACTAGGGAGTTGTGTAAGTTTTTACCATGAATTTTAAGACTGAGAAAAAAAGGGGGGTGCTCTATACCCCCCCAAATACGGATGCATTGGCATCATCAAACGTGACAGATTTGGGTGGGCAGTTACATGATTTCAGGTTCTCTAGATACTGCAAGAGGGACTTCCTCTACTCGAGAAACTAAGCAACACTTTAATTAAGGTCATAGTGGTGGTGGTATTCTCCATCACTTTTGTAATATCAAACTTTCCTTTTGGATCCCACTGACCTTTTCTAGTAACATCATGTGAGTGATTAAGTGTTGTCCCTTTAAGAGTGGATGGGTTGACATTTGCAAGAGGGTCCGGTGGAAGATTCACATTTCTCAGTGGAATCGATGTTGTAAGAGGACCCTTGTTTGACTGACTTCGAGTGTTGTCGGGATTCCCGAGGTTGGTGAAGGCGTTGTTCACAAATGTGGGGATGAAATCATCAAAGAAAACCTATAATTTGGGTTCTTATCCATCTTCTTTGCCATCATCGAAAAAGATAGTTTCACAGGCAAATGTGGAATTATGGGGTTCATCTCAGGATTTTGGAGGGGGAAGTCACTGTTTTCTTCCTATCAGTCAGTGAGATTGGGATAATTTGTTCTTGCATGGCATAGTTTAGCTTGGAATGTGAACAAGTGTCATGCAGCCAACACTATTTTGTCAGGGGGTGAAATTCAGCAAGTTGCATGGAATGGCTAGGTCCTACGCCCCCTTGGGTGTTAGGCTGACTAGGTGGAACAGCCCCACTATTCAACATATTGTTCCAATATTGCTTGGGTCGAGCATTGTTTTTTCTACCATTATTGTCATGTTTCTGGGGTCCAAAATTATTAGAACTCTGGTGCCTTGAAAAGATGTTCCCTCTCTGGGAAGGGTTGGTTCCATGGGATGCAAGGGGTCCCATCTTCAACTATCCCATATCAGTAGTGAGTGAGGATACCAATCGCCGAAGGGATTTGACCTTGGTGGACAATTGTGTAGTGGGGTCACAATGTGATGATTGAGGTCATGGGGTAGGTGTAGATGCACTTGCCACCACTGGAGGAAAATTTTTGGACGCTGATGTTTAGAAGAAAGGCATTCCAGGGGGTGGAGGTACTGGGATTTGTTGTTGCACTCAAGGTGCATACTCTGGGCTCAAAGGGTTTTGATGGGGAGAGGGATAGACATACCAGGGCATGGGATTCATCTTAGGGGCACCTAATTTCAGATTAGGATCATATCCTCCTAAATAAGT
The DNA here is from genome assembly GCA_018584345.1 of Thuja plicata. Lineage (NCBI taxonomy): Eukaryota > Viridiplantae > Streptophyta > Pinopsida > Cupressales > Cupressaceae > Thuja > Thuja plicata. Next base: position 305,672 of record MU228505.1, read on the forward strand.
GGTACCCTCAGGCTATGCGTTATAGGGTAAGCCCTTACCAATACCACTGGGAGCTTTGCTCAAGTTTCTGGATAGTTTAGGTACAAGTTCAACTTACTCTCTCTAAGAGATAGTGGTAACATTCTACTTATCACATCCTTGTGTTGGATGCAGTGTTAGTTCATAGCATCTTTGTAGGCTTGTAGGTGTGCTTATGTGGTTTGATGGCCTAGATATTCATACTTGGGACAAATCTTCTTCGGGTGTGGAGGAAGATCATTCACAACATTAAGAAATTGTCCCATGGGAGACCTAGTATTATTTAAGTATGTAGCCATTGGGATGTTAAGGTTAATAGTAATATTGGTCATTGGAATGGGCTAGATAACCTGAATATTCTAAGGGGCTACAAACCCTCCAAACGTGGGATTGAAAGGTTTCTTCTTCTAGTAAGTCTTCTTCATTTAGATGGGAGGTCCGAGATCTATGAAATCTCAAAGATTAGGGGTTGGCTATAGTATTCTTTCAAATTGTAAAGGTGATAATTACCCTAACCTATGGAAAGATTGGCTCCTAAAACTACTGCTTGGGGAACCCTTAGGAGTATTGGTATCAAACTTTTTAGGGGAGAAAGAGCTCATTCCCTCCTTCTGACGCAAGTTTTTGTTGATGCAACTTTGTGACGGTCTCGCCAATAGGATATGAGTTGTCACCAAATACTGAGGTATCAGCCAACTTATCTTGAAGAGACTTGCGGGAGAGAAAGATCTCATGGCCTCCAAGAACTTGGTTGTTAGTTCACAATGGTGCAATCCTGGGTTAGTTTGACAAGTGACTTTTTTTTTTGAGGGGATAGCTGGTTTTGACTTGTCGACCTCTGAAATTTCAATGATAATGGGTTTCATGTAAGCATTCGTTATATCCAGAAAATAAAATAGAAAAAAATATGACAAGGTTAGTATAGATCTCTAACTTTATTCATGACATACATCTCCTTAGAGTCATCAAAGTCCAAGATGAAAAGAAATAACAAATATTGAACATATATGCATATAATATTCAATCACACATACAGTAGTAGTAGAGTAACATATTTCATTAAATCATTGCAAAACTAGAACAGAGGACATAAGGAAGCATACCACATTAAAATATTTTGCTAATTCCAGGATCATAAAAAATATAGAGTGTAGTGTTGAATGGTGTTCCTCCTTCTTTCATTAATTTAAGATCGAGCATCACTGGTAGTTACACTAATGGCTCCAAGGAAGCATTAATATAATATGAATTAAAAGAAAAGATTGCTATGAAGAACTAAAAGCTTGTATTACTAGTGGACAACTAAATCATCAATTTTCTAACCCTTGGAATGGTGTTGGACTTAGTGCTTATAGAAAACTTCTAACTACCTAAGAGAGTATCTCTATGCTAGCTATTTATATTATATTACAATATTTACAGCCGATACTACCTGTGATGTCAGAATATTGATGATATAATACAATCATTTGAGAAGAAAAGAGAGGAAAGAAGGAAACAATCTCTGGGAAAGCCTCCATCAGAAAAAGTATCCTTGTACTCGTAGATGTGATGGATCTTCCTATAGTGACCTAGACCATACGCCCTAATTAATTCTCTTCTACACTTGGGTGATCTAACGGGCCCCTGTATACTACATATTAAATGCTAGAACAATGACTTGGGACTCAGGAGGCATCTACAATGAAATTTTAGACCAATAGTAACTGGTCACACCAAGAACGATGATCATAGACCTGACAACATGCTAAAGATAGTGATCAGTCACCTCAAACAAGCCCCTTTGGATTCCTCAATTCATTAATGGAAGTTTGTGAAGCAAGCAATGTATTTTAGTAAAACAAAATATGGAAGGCCGATTTATAATGAATTTTCCAAATATTTCTCCACATCAAATCACAGTCGTAACTCGTCAGCCTAGTTAACGTTGTTAGATGGTATGGAGTCTTGGGGGTTGACCCAAGGCAAGCAGAATTGCTACTATTATGAACCATAGAAGAAATCCTTTTCTCGATTGGGCTTAAATTGCTAGAGGGCAATTGCAGAAGAACATAACGAAGCAATTTAAGGGAATGTGCTTGATAAAAATTTTAATAGATCAATAAAAATAGAAATAGTTGCGAACCTAAGCAATTCTCATATGGAAGGATTGTGGTGGCAATGGGGTTTATGCATTCTGGAGTGGTCCCAAATCTTCTTTCTAGGATATGGTAAGCTAGTTGAAGGACACCCTTTGTGATCAGGTAAGTATCACTAACCTAGAGGGTAATTTCCTTTATCTAGACTCTAGAAGCATTGATGTTTAAAATGTACTACTGAATAGTTTTCCTATTTTTTATATTATATATAAATAGTCAATTAATTATGATATTTATATTATATTTTGATTTTTTGAAATTACTATTATTGTTGTTGTTGTTGTTTTTTTGTTTTTGTTGTTGTTGTTGTTGTTGTTGTTGTTGTTACTACAAAATCCTTACAATCTCCAAATTTAGTAGGTATGTAATCTCTTAAGTCTTTTATAATGATTGAATTATTATATTTCACATAAATTTATTATGTGGAGAGGTGTATCTATATAGTGACATCACACTTTCTTATGAGTGTCATAAAAAGAAGTGTCATTAATGGCTAGTACTTGCCCTATAGATAATTGATCAATTGGTTGGTTTTAAGTTTTAAGTAAATTTTTAAAAGCATAGTATATTTGAGTGTGTGAAAATGAAAATTTTAACTTATTTTATTACTAAAAATCTACATAATCTATTTTAATTAATATTATTATATTATTTACCATAATAATATCAAAATAATTATAATACAAGTATAATGTATACATATGTATATATATTTGTAAATATTCTAATATAAATATTAATATCAACAAATAAAGAAGAATATAGTCTAACCCTAAGTACTAATTAGACAGTAATGATTTTATGTTTAAAATTATTAATATGTTTAAATCAATAATAGTTTATTATTTTAAAATGACTCAAACTTTTAATAATAAATTATTTTTAAATTACTTTTTATTAAGAAAATCTATAAATTTTTAGTATCAAATTTGATGACTAATTGATTAATATATTTTAACTTAACTCCTAATATTTTGTAAAGAAAAAATGGTAAATATAAGAAAAACTATATTTGGATGAGTTTTTAACATAAATATTTGTAATATTATATTTTAAAATAAAAAATTCTAAAATATAAATAGAAATAAATATATTATGTTATATTATATAGAAGGTGTTGACGCGACTCTGTAACGGTCTCGCCAATGGGAGATGAGTTGTCACCAAATACTGAGGTATTGACCAACTTCACCTGAAGAGGCTTGCGGGAGAGCGATCTATCTTGGCATCCAAGCACCTGGTTGTCAGGTCACAAAGGTGCGGGCCTAGCTTAGTTGGCCAAGTCACTATTTTTTTTGAGGGGATAGCTAGTTTTTACTTGTCGACCTCTTAAATTTCAATGATAATGGGTTTCTGGCAAACATTCGTTATATCCAGCAAAGAAAATAGAAAAAGATAGGATAGGGTTAGTATATAGATCTCTACCTATATTCATGACATACATCTCCTTAGCATCAACAAAGTCCTAGATGAAAAGAAATAACAAATACTACACATATGCATATAATATTCAATCACACATACATCAGTTGCAGAGTAACATATTTTATTAAATCATTGCTAAAACTAGAACATAGGACATAAGGAAGCATACAACATGAAAATATTATGCTAATTTTTAGATCAAAAACAACACAAGGCGTAGTGTTGAATGGTGTTCCTCATTATTTCATTAACTTTAAATCTAGCATCACTTGTAGTTACACTAGTGGCTCCAAGGGAGCGTTAATCTACTCTGAATTAAAAGACGTGATTTCTATGAAGAACTAAAAGCTTGTATTACTAGTGGACAACTAAATCATCAATTTTTCGACCCTTAGAATGACATCGAACTTAGTACTTATAGAAAACTTATAATTACCTAAGAGACTAACTCTATGCTAGCTATTTACATTATGTTACAATATTTACAGCCAGTACTACCTACGCTGTTAGAATCTTCATGATATAATACATTCATTTGCGAAGAAAAGAGAGGAAAGAAGGAATTAAGCTTAATGAGAACCGCTATCAAAAAAAGTGTCCTTGTACTCGCAGATGTAATGGAGCTTCCCTAAGTGACTTGGGTCATTCACCCTCATTAATTCTCTTCTGCACTTTGGTGATCGAGCAGGCCCCCCTACGCCAGATATTAAATTCTAGAACAGTGCCTTGGGACTCGAAAGGCATCTGTAGTGAAATTTCAGATGAATAGTGAGTGCTCACACCAAGAAGGATGATCACAGACCTGACAAAGTGCTAAAGATAGTGATCAATCACATCGGACAAGCTGTTAACACTTATCACTATAAGGAATACAAAATTGGGGATTTGGAGACCCAAAACTTGGGATCTTATGCTCAAAGAATAAAGAATGCTCATATACTTTCCCTCTAGTGAAAGATCTCTAGAGTTTAGGAAATATTATTGGCCTTTAAACTTCTCGTATGCCTCCAGAATGTGGAGTATACCATCTTGTTCTACATCCTTTAGGAAATCTCAATGATTGACAAAAATTTCAACATGGAGGCCGACATCTTCGACCTTATCCTTTAACTCCATAGGAACCTTGGCTGCATCATGGGACTTGAGGAGTATTTGGGAGAGTTCCACCATTGCAGCACCACTAATATCTCCCTTAGACCAGAATTGAGCCTCGATCACTTCATCAAAATTACCAATTATAGAATCTAAGGGACTATAAGTCTCGGGGCTGAGAGGATCAGTCGAGGTAATCTCTTGGATGAGGGAAACATATTGGTTCAATGGAGTTTGGACCACTTGCAGTTATTCTTCAAGAACTCGCACCAGTTGCTTGCCAATCAGGACTTTGAAAGCAAGTATGGAGTATTGAGTCTAGAGGAACCCATATGATTCATCGCCTAGCATGCCTATATTCATTAACTCATTTTCCCCAAGATTCTAAATCTTTAGCTAGGTATCCCTCCAATCTTCATATTTCTTGATCTCTCCCTGCCACTCGGGAATGGTGGTCTCTATCTATTTTGCTAGATCATTTTCCCAGAAGAATTCTGGGAGAGACTTAGACAAGAAACTTTGTATGGCCCCAATCTGATGGGTCATCCACTCATCCACCACTAAGGCCTTCTTCTTCATATCCCTCAACATTACCTTGAGGGAGAGGTGTCCCAAGAACTGAAGGGCCGAGTGTCTCAGAAGCAAGGGGGCGCACTAGTTTTGTTAGGAGTCCCAAAAGATTGGTGTTATCTATTTTCAACTCCTTCACTCTCTGAGAATTCTTCTCATACTAGGCCTGAATATCCTGGCTTGCTTCATTCAGGAGATCTAAATCCCCCTAATGAGTTCTTTTTCCCAAAGGCACCTCCATGATCACATACTCTTCGGTAGTTACCTATGAGTCTTTTTTTCCTATTGGAGGGGTGGAAATTATGGCCACAATATTACCATCCTAGGCCCTTTGGGTACTGTGAAGGGTTACAGTCCTTTTGGGCTTCTTAGGAACTTGGCCCTTAGCCAACATTACTAGTGAGAAAGGGGGCCATTATGGTCATCGGGGATTTTATTTTCTGGGACTCCACTAACCATTGCAGTAGGGAAACTGGTAGGCTTATTACTATCCCCAAACTTGAAGTGCCTCTGGGGTTCAATTTAGGTCCTCCCCTAGATGTGTTGTCCTCTGTGTTGATGGGGTCTTCACCTTTGTTTCCTTGATTTCTCTCCCTATCACCCCCATAACTATCATCCATAAGTGGGCTAGGTGGTGGGGGAGGCTGAGGGAACTCATTCAGATCTACTTGTTGAAATATAGTTGTAACCTGGTTGACCATTGCATCTGGTGGTGTCAGAAAAATCTGATCGCTGCTTATGTTCCAGAGCACTACATCGGAGGTTACGGTTGTTTTCAGAGGTCCAGTTTATTTTTTAGTCCACACCTATTCTATGGCCATATTACTTTCTTGTTCTCATGGTATTTCCTTTTTTGTTTTGGCCTCTTCAGGCCAGGGTACATTTTCTTTTCAGACCATGTTGGTACCCATATAGACCCCGGTAATAAAAATTTCAGTTTACATTCTTGAACCTCTTTGAATAAATTTCAAAGCAATTTGAAGTGGTTTAGTTTGCATAAAAGGACTTGCAGGTTCAGAGGTTCAGGTTCAAGTGCAGGTTCAAAGATTTAGAATTCAGTTCACTAGTTCAAGGTGGCTCATACAAGTACAAATGGTTCAGTTTGGTTCATGAAAATTCAAGGAGTTTCATGGGTTCAAATGTTCAATTCAAGCTTGGGTTCAACAAAATTAGTAAAGGCTCAAAAGTTTGAAGAATCATAATCCATGGTCCAAGTTCAATTCAGAGGTGCAGTGATTTAGAGCTCCAGTCTAGAAACTTCCCTGTTTCAGATTAGTGATTCAATTGAAAAATTTAAAAGTGCAACTTCATTAGTTTAAATATCATTCATAAAGTGTTTGAATAAGTGATACATGGAAGTCAAATTTTATTGAATCCAACATGTTGGAGCACTAACAGTGCATTCAAATTGTTTGATGAAATGCTCCATAGACAAAAGCCAAGCACAAGCTTAAAGAGAGCCCGATCCAAGGTGAATGTTCCATTAAAATAATTGAGAGGCAAACTATAAATGAAGGAGCTCAATTCAAGGAACCTGATGCTTCAAGGTAATGGAATACAGTTGATTATGCATTTCCAATATGCCTATGCATACCTATTTGATGGAAAATTCAACTCATAAGAATACCACTGTAGCAAGTATAAAAGAACCCTCAATCTTAAAGGAAACGCTCGAGGCATTTGGAAAAAATTTGATGAGAGGCATCGGCCCTATATTGCACTCATAGGAATATTTATTGCATCAAAGACCATCAATGAAATTAACCCATGCCTTATCGGGTTTCTAGTGTAAGGGAAAATGGACCAATAGAGACCACAAGACCCGTGGAAGAGGATGCCAGACATCGGCTTAAAGAAGCCCGACCACGTCATCGGGTCACAACAAAGTTTGAACAAGCCTTCATATAGCTTAATGAATCTTCATTTGATCAAAACCATGTTCAGGTACTAGATCGGGTCACAAAGTCTATGAGAGATGACATCGACATAAACTTAAAGAGGAATTATATTGTCCAAGCTACTGTCGGCCATTTATGGATTCATAAACACAGATGCATATAAACTCCATAAGTCTGACAAGTGAAACCAAGGGAGGAAATTTATAATGCTGGTACCTAATGGCAAGCATGAAACAAGTCGAAGATCAATAGTTAAATGACATCCTCAAAGGCTTGATCCGAAGTTGAAAGGTGATGACCCTGAGCCATGGATCGAGGTCGTGAAAATATTCATGTGGGAGATCAATAAATCAAAGCCTTTGCAATACTTTGTAATTAGATACATTGATAATGGAGAAAGAACCCATTGTATATGCAGTAAGATTGCTTCTTTAGAAAGATAAGAAATTGGAGGTAATTTAGAAATCAAATTCCAAAAGCCAATGTTTATTGAACCAGTTCAAAGCCAAACATAATTAGATTTTGTGTCTCTTCTTGTGATTGTTCTTCATCAAGAAGGTGTACAAGGTCTTCATTATTGGAGATTCTATTAGGTGTGCAAGTCGAAGGACATTGAGATGGGCCATAGTGAATAACATGGCTCGCAAACTATTTTCATGGAACATCAATTCTATTATGGATGAGTTGGATACTTGAGCTTGAAAGATGCATAGGGAAGTAAGGTATATGGTGAATCTTCCAGAAAGTATTTCAAAACAAAGGGTATTGTGAACATGAAGGAGTCATATCATAATCATGATTCACAAGCTCGTGGAAAATGTCAAGGTTAAATCTCCAGGTTCAGTGGGAGTTAGAATATCTATATATTCAAGCAAGGGAATACCATTTGGGTCTGAAAGCGGCATTGTATCATGTCAATAATGCCCAATGTATAACAGAGAAAAGGAACTGTGCTGCACAATTTTGGAGACTCCCCGCAGTCCCTATTTTAGTGTATCTATTTTGAATGGTATAAGCATGGTGATGGACATGCCTGCAATAAGTTTGAACTACTCGATAAATCATTTAAATGATATATGCCAAGCACTAAAACATAATGGCAATGGTGTTAAGGGAAAAGGATAGATTTCATACTTGGGAGCTCAATTTCAGGAACCAATTATGGTAACTGAAAAATAGCATCGAAAGATAAGAAGAGCAAATATATGATAGGCAGAATTAAACTAAAAAGGTCTCTTTTTTCACCGTCGATGCCAGAATTTGGCACCTGTTCAAGGATATGTATGTGCATTTTGACACAACCGATAGGCCTCGATCATAATTTTAATGTTTTAAAAAGCATTATAGTCCGATGAGATGGGGGAGGAGTAAAGTGAAAAGGAATCAGTTTTCATAATTGAAAAAGGGGAAGTATTTGAAAGGAGAATAAGTAAGGCTCATGAAGATAGAGAAGGGGTTCTGGATTCTTCTTACCATGGAGACTTTGAGCTACAGGGGGATTGTTAGTTTTTCTTTGCGTTTGGTAGTGGCAGGGAGGGGCATGTTTTTCTTTTGACGATTTGTGAATGTAGAAACAGAGGATATGTAGCATCTTTTTGTAAATTCAGAGGAGTAAAGTTTTTGTGTACTGGATCTTTGAGTCCAGATGCTTGCTTTGTTGTTGATATTAATCTATGAGTTAATTCAACTTCCTTTGAAAGTTATTCTATTTCACTTAATCAAGAATGTATTTATCATTTGGACTTTGAGCCAAAGATATTTATGTATTTGGAAGAGTTTATGAATCATTTTCTTTCTACATTTCTTGTAGTGTTAGGGTCAGATAAATGGTCTTTGTACCATTTATTCTCTTTTTTTTCAGTTATTTAGTCTCTTTGCATCTATCTCGTGTTTACGAATAGATGTTTGTAAACCTTTATTGCTTTCAGGTTAAAAGCATTACTGATTATAATTTAGTTAATTCATTGTAAATATTATACAGGGAGCTGTACCTAGATAATTCAGAGGGCACTTACGCTTTTCAATAGAAAAGTGACCCAACTGTTGGTGCTAGTTGAGTCTTCTTGTTTGGGCTTTCCAGGGTTACTTTTTCGATTTTCTTGGAAGACAAATCTGTTTACCAATAGATTTTTGGCGACTCTACTGGGGATTGGAATTGAAGATCAGTGCTAAATTGATTTCCTCAGTTATTCTGTAAAATATCTTAGTATTTGCAGGATTGGTGACTCTATTGATGACCATGCCGATTGTAAAAATCATGATCAAGAAAAGGTCTAATCCTACTCTTATGGAAATCTATCCAATGCGTGACAAAGTGCTTAGCAATTTCTTGCACAGTTTCAAAGAAAGTATCTCCCAGGCTATTAGAGAAAATATCAGTCTGGAAGATGATCATGTAAGCACTCTTTATTGGAGAAGTCTCTGTGCACGGTTCCATAAACTCAAGGATCTAGAGGAGTATGAAAGAAAGGTGGCAAGGCTGAAATAAGAGCTGACAGTTGATGATGAGGAGCCTCTAGTAATATCATCTTACTTCATCTCTCACAATTATGCAGTCTTTGGTGATCATGATGGCACTCAAGAACCCATGGATAAAGGTGATAAAGGTGCATCTGAATTATTTTTCTCTCCGGATTTAGAGAGTTTCAGATTTGAAAGTGATGATAGTCATATTGTTGTGAAAGTTCCTATTTGTGAAAAATTTGACAATGACATGTTACCAGAGTTTGAATCTTTTGTTTTTAATGAGAAGGCTGAAAGTAATCTATCCTATTGTGAAATCAGTGGTCATCCCATTGAAACATCTTGTCCATTTAAAGATAAAATTTGTGGTGATGATAAAGTAAAGTTGTATGCTGGAAAATATCCTCATGATGAAACTCCTATAGAGGAAAGAAATTCTGAAGTTAACTTTCAATTTGTAGATACCTCGATTGAAATGTGGAACAATGTTCTTCTTGGTGAAGAAGAAGAAATCATGGGTAGCTTCTTGTCATCTCTTCAACTAGAAGGCTCCTCTCAGAATGGCTCAGATAGAATGCATTGTAGGCTTGATCACAGTTTTATTTTTGAAAGAGATGAAGAGAGTACATACTCAAGAATTGATCCTATGTTGGATGAAGCATATCTTTTTCTACAGACTGACCATGATACTAAAAGCCATATGCAAAGGGTGAGTCTTGATGACAGCATTTCTAGATTTTGTGCACCCTTTCTTGGAGAAGTTTCTACATTTCATTTCTTTTAGTTTGAATTGAAATCTGGCCTGATGGATGTTGAAGATCAATCCTTGGGGGAAAAAGAATGCTATAATGAATTATGGTTGTTTGGGAAGGAACACTTGGTCAACATATTTATACGTGCCTTTAGCTTGAGATTCAACATTGAATAAGTCGCTAGTGGGCAATGGTTTGGAGCTGCTCTATTGAGACATGATTTGTTGTTGTGGAAAGGCTCCTACTTCTTCCAGTTAGTAAATGCATTCACATGACTTTTTCTTACTTCTGGCTTCTATGGTAGGTTCTTTTCCTACCTTTGTATGTATTGTAAATATTCTTTTGGTGTGAGGTAGTTTCAGTTTGAATAATGTGCAAGCTTCGCGCTTGCTGGTATTTTAGGTGCTTTGGCTAGTTGGCTTTGCCCTGCTCCCCTCCGCCCTTATGCAAGTAACTCCTAGTTTTTTTTTCCTTAGTGACTCTATTTTCCCAATGGATATGGCACTTATCTTTTCCCAGAGATTGTTGGAGTTCTCTGCTTTTGTGCCAAAAATAGTCCCACAGTTAGAGCCCATGTTGGTACCCATATAGACCCCGGTAATAAAACTTTTAGTTTAGGGTCTTGAACCTCTTTGAAGAAAGTTCAAAGAAATTTGAAGTGGTTCAATTTGCATAAAAGGACTTGCAAGTTTAGAGGTTCAGGTTCAAGTGTAGGTTCAAAGATTTAGAATTTAGTTCACTGGTTTAAGGTGGCTCATACAGGTACAAATGGTTCAGTTTGTTTCATGAAAATTCAAGGAGTTTCATGGGTTCAGATGTTCAATTAAAGCTTGGGTTCAACAAAATCAGTAAAGGATCAAAAGTTTTAAGAATCATAATCCATGGTCTAAGTTCAATTCAGAGGTGCAGTGATTCAGAGCTCTAGTCGAGAAACTTCCCTGTTTCAGATTAGTGATTCCATTGAAAAGTTTAAAAGTGCAAATTCATTAGTTTAAAGATCATTCATAAAGTGTCTGAATAAGTGATACATGGAATTCAAATTTCATTGAATCCAACATGTTGGAGCACTGATAGTGCATTCAAACTGTTTGATGAAATGCTCCATAGACAAAAGTTGAGCACAAGCGTAAAGAGAGCCCGATCCAAGGTGAATGTTCCACTAAAATAATTGAGAGGCAAACTATAAATGGAGCTTGATTCAAGGAACCCGATGCTTCAAGGTAATGGAATATAGTTGATTATGCATTTCTAGTATGCCAGTGCTTACCTATTTGATTGAATATTCAACTCATAAGAATACCACTGTAGCAAGTATAGAAGAATCCTCAATCTTAGAGGAAACACCCGAGGCATTTGGCAAAAAGTTGATGAGAGGCATCAGCCCTATATTGCACTCATAGGAATATTTATTGCATCAGAGACCATGAATGCAATTAACCCATGCCTTATCGGGTTTCCAGTGTAAGGGAAAAAGGAACAGTAGAGACCACAAGACCCATGGAAGAGGATGCCAGGCATCAGCTTAAAGAAGCCCGACCATGTCATTGGGTCACAACAAAGTTTGAACAAGCCTTCATACGGCTTAATGAATCTTCATTTGATCAAAACCATGTTCAGGTACCAGATCAGGTCACAAATTCTATGAGAGATGACATCGACATAAACTTAAAGAGGAATTATATTGTCCAAGCTACTGTCGGCCATTTATGGATTCATAAACACGGATGCATATAAACTCCATAAGTCTGACAAGTGAAACCAAGGGAGGAAATTTATAATGCTGGTACCTAATGGCAAGCATGAAACAAGTCAAAGATCAATAGTTAAATGACATCCTCAAAGGCTCAATCTAAAGTTGAAAGGTGATGACCCTGAGCCATGGATTGAGGTCATGAAAATATTCATGTGGGAGATCAATAAATCAAAGCCTTTGCAATGCTTTGTAATTAGATACATTGATAATGGAGAAATAACCCATTGTATATGCAGTAAGATTGCTTCTTTAGCAAGATAAGAAATTGGAGGTAATTTAGAAATCAAATTCCAAAAGCCGATGTTTATTGAACTAGTTCAAAGCCAAACAGAATTAGATTTTGTGTCTCTTCTTGTGATTGTTCTTCATCAAGAAGGTGTATGAGGTCTTCATTATTGGAGATTCTATTAGGTGTGCAAGTCGGAGGACATCAAGATGGGCTGCAGTGAATAACATGGCTCACAAACTATTTTCATGGAACATCAATTCTATTATGGATGAGTTGGATACTTGAGCTTGAAAGATGCACAGAGAAGTAAGGTATATGGTGAATCTTCCAGAAAGTATTTCAAAACAAAGGGTATCGTGAACATGAAGGAGTCATATCATAATCATGATTCACAAGCTTGTGGCAAATGTCAAGGTTAAATCTCCAGGTTCAATGGGAGTCAAAAGATTTATATATTCTAGCAAGGGAATACCATTTGGGTCTGAAAGTGGCATTGTATCATGTCAATAATGCCCAATGTATAACAGAGAAAAGGAACTGTGCTACACAATTTTGGAGACTCCCCGTAGTCCCTATTTTAGTGTATCTATTTTCAATGGTATAAGCATGGCGATGGACATGCCCACAATAAGTTTGAACTACTCGATAAATCATTTAAATGACATATTGCAAGCACTAAAACATAAAGGCAGTGGTGTTAACGGAAAAGGATAGATTTCATGCTCAGGAGCTCAATTTCAGGAACCAGTTATGATAACTAAAAAATAGCATCGAGAGATAAGAAGAGAAAATATATGATAGGCAGAATTAAACTAAAAAGGTCTCCTTTTTCACCGTCGATGCCAGAATTTGCCACCTGTCCAAGGATATGTATGTGCATTTTGACACAACCGATAGACCTCGGTCATAAGTTTAATGTTTTAAAAAGCATTAAATTCCGATGAGATGGGGGAGAAGTAAAGTGAAAAGGAATCATTTTTCATAACTGAAAAGGGGAAGTGTTCGAAAGGAAAATAAATAAGGCTCGTGAAGATAGAGAAGGGGTTCCGAATTCCGCTTACCATGGAGACTTTGAGCTACAGGGGGGGTGTTAGTTTTTCTTTGCATTTGGTAGTGGTAGGGAGGGGCATGTGTTTGTTTTGACGATTTGTGAATGCAGAAACAGAGGATATGTAGCATCTTTTTGTAAATTCAAAGGAGTAAAGTTTTTGTGTACTAGATCTTTGAGTCCAGATGCTTGCTTTGTTGTTGATATTAATCTGTGAGTTAATTCAACTTCCTTTGAAAGTTATTCTATTTCACTTAATCAAGAATGTATTTATCAATTGGACTTTGAGCCAAAGATATTTATGTATTTGGAAGAGTTGATGCATCATTTTATTTCTACGTTTCTTGCAGTGTTAGGGTCAGATAAATGGTCTTTGTACCATTTATTCTTTGTTTTCAGTTATTTAGTCTCTTCGCATCTATCTCGTGTTTAGAAATAGATGTTTGTAAACCTTTATTGCTTTTAGGTTAAAAGCATTACCAATTATAATTTATTTAATTCATTGTAAATCTTATACAGGGAGCTGTACCCAGATAATTTAGAGGGTGCTTACACTTTTCAATAGAAAAGTGACCCAACTGTTGGTGCTAGATGAGTCTTCTTATTTGGGCTTTTCAGGGTTATTTTGTAGATTTTCTTGGAAGACAAATCTGTTTACCAACAGACTGCCAAATCTTCAGGCCCTGTTGACTCTTGTGCAGGAACCTCAGTTTCTGGTTTCACCATTTCTTCCATAGTACTGTCATCCATACCATGCAATTCTCTGAGATCACCCATTGGGAAGAAATCATCAACATTTATCTTTGCTATCTCTAGAGGACTTTCTGGGTGATCCTCTTTCTCAGAAGAGGAGGAGGAAGAAAGTACCTCAACCTCAGGTATATCCTCAGGCTCTACATCTAGACTTTACTTTGTGGGGGCCGATCCACTTTTCGCACTTCTTTCTCCTTTTGAGCAGCACCCTGGAGTCTCCAGCTTTCATGGTTTTGATGATTTCTGAATCGCATGCTGCAGTTAACAAAATAGCCAAGGAAGAAGAATCTCTTGGTGGAGGATAGGAGCCTATCAGGGTAGCTCCAAGACTAAAAGTCACTCTGGCATTTACTGCTTCCATTATTTTCTGGGAGTGAGCCAATTTATCACCCAATTGGTCCATCAAGGGGTCTAAATTTGGGTCCAGGACCTAAGTCAGGGTGCCAACATTTTTCTTACCTTGGGATTTGGATTGCCCCACTTCCCAGGAGCATAACACTCCAAAGGTTGATAGTCTGTTATGACACTCTTTGGGAAAACCTTCTCAAAATATGAGTGGAAGCACACAATTACTGCTCTCGAGATGACCTTGATGCTCAAAATCTCTGACATACCCCATTCTACCAATAGGAGGTCCATCTTATCTATACCTCTCTCTTTATACTGAGGATCTTCAGTACCCCCTATGTTTGAAAAATTCCTTGGGAATGTTTGGAGCTTAAGCTGTTCCATCATCCCTTTTGTTATCCTAGAGTATTTTTTCTTTCGGACATCATAATCATCTTGTTAGTTGGCCCAAAAATCTTCTAAGTGTCAAGCATGGGGTTTACCCCCTTGGGCATCAACCTTTCCAGTCACCTGAGAGGATCGTAATTCTTGCGACTGAAAGAATATTTTTCTAAACCTAGGCTTCTTAGCTCATCTTCTGCTTCCCGGGCTGCAGCGAAGGAGCAAGAGTATTTCCCACAAATAAACAAGAATGAGGGAGAGGTGACATTCTTCAAATTCATCAAGGTATGCATCTGTAAAATCTACCTAAAAAACTCCAACAATATAATTTTTTCCCCACAATGCTTGGGCAATAGAAAGGGTTCCCCAGAGATGCCAGATATCTGAATATATGTAGCTAGGAAAATAGGATGATGTATCATCCCCACACACCAATCACACCCATAGCCTATGGAGATAGTCTGAATCCCCAATCACCAGTGATCTCCTTGATCTCGTGAAAGATGAAGGCGTCATTGACTCTACAAAAATTTGGGAAACTCTGGTCCCACTAAATCTAGGGGAAGTGGTTCCATGGAGTTACTTGACCATCTCTGACCCCGAGAACACCAACTATTGTTAGACCCTGGATTCCTTGGCACTGCTGCAAAAGTGACTAGAGGATGTATGAAGTCATGTAAAATTGTTGCTCTACTTCAACTCTCCTCATCTGGGTGTCTACATGTCAGATGATCATGTCAGTCCAGTCGAAGTGTGGGTTGTTGGTGGTCATTCCATATAAAAAGTAATGCATCTAGGGAGAGAAATCTCAGGCATGTGGTTCCCCAAAGATCCTGCATAAGAAGATAATTCCTACTAGGATGGGCTCCTTGAGCTCAGAGAGAGGAATTTCTGTCTACATTTTCTTGTATTCCCAGCGTGGACTTTTTAGCCATTCAGATTTGAGGTGGTGTCGGGCCGAATCAGCTGCATCCTCTAACTGGTGGAGGGCGATGGTCTTAGTGGGAGAAGGAGCACCTGTGAAATGTGCAATGCGCCACCCTGTGGCGGTGGCATCATGGTCCAATGTGATAATGGGTACTGTGTATCCAAGAGGAGTGGGGGAAAATAACACAGCATCCATACTACCTCAAAGATAACCCCTAACCAGGAGAAAAATTAGCTCTGGCGCTTGTACTGAATATGGAAAACCAGCTGCTTGAATAATTCTAGATGCCACTAAGTTAACTGAGAAGGATTCATCAAACTGTAAGAGTTGATAGATCATCTAAAGGAGGCCCTACAATTTATCCCATGTACCAAAATATGTTTTGGTGATCTCTTTGAGGATGGGCTCAATTTGGGACCCCTAAATCATCTTGTCTTTATTATATTTTTGGGTTACTGGGAGCCTTGCCAATACCCACTCTATCTTTCTTCTCTTTTTGGTGGCTACAGTAGCTCTTGGGAGTTCCAAACACCCAAGAGGTGAGGATTCTGAAGCCATTTATTTCTTTCTTTAACTTGTACCTACAAACCAGACATAACTTAGTATAAAACATTTAAAGGATTCCGGGTCCCGAAGGCTTCGAGAATGATTTCTCTTTTTACCTTACAGAATAAAACATTAGGGCATCATGAAAGGGATCATATGTCTGACATCTAAATAAATTTTAACATATGAAACATTTTTTATTTACCATGGATCCAAAATGATGGCCAAAAGAGGGCCAAATAAGGTGGGAAAGCCTAGACCGACTGACACATTTGGCATTAACTTGAGAAGACAACAATCGCCAGTGATAAGACAGGTAGCCCTACTACTGTACTCTAACATGCACATGTCCGCTTGGCTGAGTAATGACATTTAATGGACAGTTGTGCTAGCACGAGTGGCATGAACACCACTTGGGATGAATTTTAAAGGCTCATTCATTGGAACTAATTCTTCCATTAAGATGGAAAGGATGTAGGAGAGAGAAAATTTAATGACCCACAAGTGAGCTGGCCTCTATAATTGGCATACCCATCATCTCGACATCCAAGGCTACACCAACCAGGATGGTGAACTTGCTTATTGGGTGGACATGGCCTTCAAGCCTCGTGAATAATTTGGATGATAGAGGACAATCAAGAATTACTTCTGTAAGAACCCTGTTGGCTAAATATTTTGCAAGTCACTAAGACTACAAATTTCAAAATGTTTGTTTTAGGCACCAGTATGTGAGATTACTCTCTCCTCTTAGCAGTAGGGGAGGCTCCCTTCTTACCGCAGGTGGCTTCAAGTAGAACTGAACTGTAACACATATAGTTCACCTTGTAATAGTAATATCGGTGACTCGATGATTGACTTAAGAACAATCAAATGAGGCAGCAGTTGATTTATCTAAAGATGAAGTGATACAATGAGCTCAAAGTCTCTTGTCCTCACCTCAAATAAGTATTCTATTAATCTAATGTCCAATACTGAAGCCCAAAGTCTTCAATCCTTGGAGTGTATTAGCCACTACCCTCTATAGTAACCCCGATCTCCTAAAGCACAAAGTCTTCAGAAAACTTGGATTAAAGATGCTCCGATAATATAAACAAAGAAACTATTCAATTTGAACAAGGATCAACAAATGCAACATAAGAGTACATTCATTGATTTTCAAGACAACAACACAAATTTTTTCAATCTCTATTCCTTTATTCAAATTCTTAACTCTCTTACAATGAAACACAAAGTTTTTAGAACTCAAGAGTTTTGCCTATAGTTTATTTGCACAAACAAAAGATGGATATTTACAATGAAACCCCTCCTTATATAGGAAAAGAGGAGAGAGAAAAGTGGAGAAGAAAGGGGAAACCATCAACCACTTTGACTTATTCTATCCTTATCTCTAACTAACTAACTTTCAACTATTCAAAGCTTATCAACAACTAACTAACTTTGACTTATTCAATGCTGCAGGACCTAATGTCCTTGCAGCATGATTACATGAAACTACTTTACATGGGATACTATCACATGCAATTACATATTTTTTTGTAATCTGCCAAAGATTCTACACTTTTAAAAAATGCATAGTGAAAGCATCTAAGTGTCTGACAAGACACGACATCTATTTGCATCATCCTCTGTCGAACTTTATGCTGCTACAGGATGCCCAATGAGTGATATGTTCTGGTTGGGTGAAAGCATCTCGAACTAGAACATGAATCTCTATCCTTGATTGTTCTGCATCATAGTTGTGATCACTTAGAGTCATCTTTGTGTCTTTCTATTTTAGTTTTGAAAGAATTCTATGCCTGGAATCATTTCACACTTTCCGCCTCCCTGTCTGGTTCCATCTTGTGGTTTCTCTCGCTTCATATCTTTGCATCATGAGAAAAACATGAGAAAATATTTCTTCAACTTGCAATAAGAACTTGCATCCTTGAGGGGAAGAACAAACTTGATTCATCTCACAAGTGAATGTAAGAAAGATGAAAAATGAGATTTCTCTAGAGTATTGCATATGAATGAATAACATGCTTTGAGTCTATCGAAGGAATATGGAAAGTGTATATATACATGGGTAAGTGTTCAATATGCAAGGTGGGGTTTTTAGAATCACTCATAGCTCATGAAAAGCCATGAAAAAGCATGAAAGTAAGCTTTTTGGAACCCTTTACACATCCTAGACAGCAAGTCTAAACATGAAACAATGAGATGGGAAAGGTATTTTTATGGATGGATATGCCATATGTGTGGTGGACTTTTGGAAACAAATGCATATTGAGATAAATTCAAAAAGTGGGCTTTTCAGCTAGTTTGCACATTGGTGGTTTACTTTTGTCTTTTAACATGTAAATGTGGAAAAGGTGGGTTTTGTTAGGATTAGGATCACTGAGAGGGGGGGTGAATCAGTGATCTATCAATTAATACTTTTTCTTCTTATCTAAATCTTTTCTTAAATGCTTAAGTACTAAAATGAATATCAATTCAAGTAAGATAAACATACACAAATCATAACACCAAATATGATTATGGGGAAACCCAATGCAGGTGAAAACCCCAGTGGGAATTAGTACCCACAAATATTATGTACTAGTTTCTTATGATCCTTGTTAGAAGATCCTTAACCCTGTTAGGA
>MU228505.1:378175-391012 GCA_018584345.1 Thuja plicata
AGAAGTTGCAATATCCAAGCTTGAGTGCTCAAATCCTCCTCCAAAATTGCTCTCCAAACCTGTAGCATAACAATACTATGAAAAAGATGATTGATTGATCGATTGATGATTGATTGATTGATCGATGATTATCAAATGAGAAGGAGAGATTCTCTTATATATGAAAGTGAACAGTTGAGATTAAGAGGCAAAAAGAAATATCAATGGTTGAGATTAAGAGGCAAAAACCCACCACTTAGGAAGATGTGATGAAAAAGGGATTTTTATTTAATATTCATTTAATTTATTTCCTTTTTCATCAAATAAAGTGCTTTAGGTGGGGATTTTTATTTATTTAATTAAAAGAGGGGTTTTCTTTCAATTAAATAAATTAGAAAAAATTTATTTAATTAAATGGGGGGAATTGAATTTAATTAAATAAGATGAATTTTATTTAATTAAAAGGGAGAAATTTACTTTAATTAAATAAGATAAATTTTATTCAATTAAAAGGGAGATTAAATCTTTTAATTAAATAAGATAAATTTTATTTAATTAAAAAGAAAATTAAATCTTTAAATTAGATAAAAATGATCAAACCTTAGGAAATATTGAAATAATTAAATAATTGAATTAATTACAATTTGATCAAGGAAAATGATTTGAATTGAAAATGTTCCAAAGCATTGATTAGGGAAAATTTGATAAATTGATAAAATGATAAATGGGGCCCAAAGTCTAGGCGACCATTTTCGGGTGCATACAAGCAATACTTGGAAAATTCTGGTGACTTCTGGGCAGAGTATGTAGAAATGAGATAAAATAATTTGTGCATAATATAAAATCAAAGTTAAAATTGAAGATTGATATAGTTTAGACTATATTAAAAAATTCATAAATTTAAATGATGCACAAGAAAAATAATGATTTCAATAGATGGACAGATTTTGTACAGACATATGTGTCATATCAACAAAAAAATGCCAGAGTAAGGATTTCATTTTTGAAATCAAATTTGGTGTAGGTCTCTACATGTTTAGGATATTTAAGTTTGAATGCAAAAGGGCCATGTGTCACTAGTTGAAAAGATTCTGAGAGATGAATCATGATTTCAGTTGCAGGAAGGGTAGATGGTTTTCCAAAGGACATAGTAGATCTTATTCTTGAGCAAAGAGTGATGATCAACATGGAGATAGTTGAAGAAGAGATCAAATCTTCAGATATTTTGAAGGGAGGACAAGTGTTGAATCTAGAAAGGATCAAGAATTGTTTTCCTTTCTCTATATCTTCTGTCTTCTCTATTGTATAGGGGTTCCAACTTCTGAGAGTTTAGCTCCAGATTTTTATGTTCCAATATGCAATTTCTGTTTAAATTAGTGTTATGATTCATAGTATTTGGTCATGTGTACAGATGGAAGCAATGTTTTACTAATGAAACACACTTGGAACCTCTTTGCAAGCATTTGATGTCTCTATGTGTTTCTGGAATTCTTATGAACTAGATTTGTAAGGCATTTCTGGTTTGTCATCTACAAGGTGGATTGTGACATTGTTCCTTAGTTTCCTTCAAGGAAGGAGTAAATATCTTTGGATAATGTTTGAGAATATCAAGGACATGTGGATCTGATGATCATGTATTTGTGATGAAATAGGTGAATTGTGGGGCATTTTACTAGTTTCAAATATATTGAGTTGTGAATCATTCTGAATGTTAGTTCAAATTAAGTCTGTACCCGATGGATTAGGCATTGGTTTTATACCAGAATTGCAGCAAAATCATTTTAATCAACATTTAAATTTTTGTTTTAAGAGCTATGAATGATTGTCAGATTTAGTGTGATGGGAAGGAATCCATCTCATGATTCACTGAAAGAATTGAATCCAATAGGTACACCCGCCCAAGCCTTTGAGCTCGAAGTGTAGGAGGATTTGTTTGATCTTTTTTAATTAGGTTTTTCTTTGACAAGGTCAAGGAAAAATGCTAACATAATGGTGACTCTACTGGGGAGTTGAGTAAAGTTTTAGTAAAATGATCAGTGAAATAAAGAGATTTAGTTCCTTTGTTTGTTGTGTTAACCCCAGAATCTGGTTGAAATAAAGAGTCAAAGAATTAGAATCTAAAAGTTATTTCAGATCTATGTAAGGATAGCTTTAGAGTGATTTCATTTGCAAAAATTATAAAGAAGATTGTGCGGCTTTGCTGGTTGGAGAAAACCCAGAATTAAAATATATGTGTCAAATGGCTTTTGTTGTTTGAAATTTTTCCTCTGCAAGGAGGTGGCGACTCTATGTTGAAAAGAACTCGATGGAGCTACAAAGGAGGCTCTAGATCTGCCAAATTTCCAGTCAAAGAGAAATGACCAAGAGCTGCAATTTTACTTCCAGGTAATCCTTATATTTTCATAAGAAAGAAAAGTTCCTTATCAGGTGAATAAGTCACTTAAAAGAGGAAAAAAGTTGTGAATTTTGTCATACTTCTTGATTTAAGTTTTAGTTATCAGAATGAGAAGTATGTTGTTTTTATGAGATGTATTGTTAAATGAATGGTTCAATGGAGATTCTAAATTTAATGGATCCAGATATGATTCCTAGATCTGTAAATAATTTGGCTGATTTTGAAGAAATTAATAAGGAAAATGCATTGTTAAGAAAAGTCCTTCAAAAGGAAGCCATATTGATTTTAAGAACACTGATAAGAGAAAGGAAGGAAGAATCAGTGTATTTGTTTTATAAGAGATTTTTTAATGCCTTTGATGAGATTCCAGTGGGTATTGAATTTGAAGGATCATCTTGTATTGATTTGTTTTTAGAATTGTGTGTACCTGAATCATCCCATTGGTCTACATCCATTAGAGAAGAAGGTATAAAACGTGCTATAAAATAGATAGATTTGATTGAAAAATCAGAATCTAATCATTTAGATGATGTTGAATCTAATTATGTTAGTGATCCTAAATCTGATTATGTTAATGATAGTGATTATGATGCTGACAATGAATTCAATGAACAACAAGATGAGGAAGATGAATTTATAATTGCGGATGTTTCCGTTGGATTTGTGGATTTGCTTTCTTATCAACATAATAATGTAGATTTCTTGTTTAACTTCAAAGAAGTTTTACATGAACAACAAAAGGATGATTATGATGAAGATATCAGTTGTTTTAGTGACTCATTTGCAAAAAATGATATGAGCAAAGAAATCTCAGTCCTTGTTTCCAACGAGGAAAATGTTTGCAGCATCGAACAAGAGACCAAAGAAGGTGAGAATCAGGTCCAATGTCTACTAAGTAGTGAGAGAATTTCAGAACTCTTGGCTATAGATTTTTAGAGGTATGCACCTAATGTAAAATCTATAATTTCATACCCAATGGATATGTGTTTTGATAAAGAGGATATGCTGATGGGTGTGAAGTATGATATATATTCTGATTTTTCTTTTCCTACCCCTGAGTCAAATATTTTGCAAGATCAAAGTGCACATAAGTGTGAAAATTTTGTTGAAGTTGTATATGATGAGTATGAAGACTTGTACACTGAAGTAAGATTTGACTTAGATGGATTTGGCATGAAAGAATCTGATGCTGACCTTTCAATTGAAGAAATTGATAAATCTGAATGTGTTCTCTCAGATTTACAAATGATAAATGAGCCATTCTTTGACAATACATCTTCAGATTTGGAGGAGGCTGTTAAAAGTTGTGATCAACAAGTTGTCTCCAATTTTAGAAAGTCAAAATTTTATTCAGATGTGTTTCATTCTAGTTTGCAATCTGTTGTTATAAATGAGATTCATTCTTTGTTGCAAATTAGTATGCCGAATGCGTCTGATGTTTCTAGCCATGTAAAGGAGCTGGAAAAATTTCTCTTCTTAGAAAATCAGTGATAGTAAAGGGTGTAACAATTTGATGTCACATAATGATCAATACTTATGGTATATTGGCAATTTATTAGCGCCTAATGATAGTGAGCTTGATGATTGCTTTTTGTTTGATATGCTGAAAAGTCAAGGTAGCATTTTTGACTATGCTACAGGAAGTAATAGTTTCAATTTGATTTTGATCTATGGAGATGAAAATCAGATGTATGACAGAGGTAAGAGATGATTCCAGTTTGGGGCTTTGGATCTTTTGTAAATAATTTCCCTATATGTATAGTTGCTCTATTTTCAGTCGTGTGATGTGTTTGCTTTCAATAAAGATTCCCAGTTTGAGAAGAGAGTAAAGAGAAGAGAGAAGAGAAAGTCTGAATTATTTTTGAATGGTCTACTATACAAAGAGTTTTTTGAATTCTGTGCATTCCCACATGGGGCACGTGTCCCATGATAGAGACACTATTAGTACTCTCAAATTTCTTCAAAATTTGGAGTTACTAAGTAAAAATTATCCTAAGAAACTTGTGGAGAAGGCATATTTTGAATGCATGCAGAAAGAGGCCTGATGATTTTTGTGAGAAACTGCTTGGGATATGTGTCTACCACCTTTCATATGGAAAATGGAATGGATTTTAGCTATCAGATTTGAGTTTTGAAATGTTTCAAAGATGGTCATTTGGAGGTGTTTTCCCAAATCTGCACTTTGCACTTATTCAAAATTGCATTAAATGATCTACTTTGCAGATTTGTATCTTTGACCACACTGATGCCCATGATGTAAGGATTTTTCTGAGGTATTGTAGACATGAAATTGAACCTCTATGCCCATTTATAGAATTCTGTGAATTCATTTGCACCATTGCTAAAGCCATTCCATTTGCAATTTACTCTATTTCTCTGAGTGTCAAGTGCATAATTGCAAAATGTCAAGTTTTGGGGTCTTGCAATATGTACCCAGTGTAAATGTTTAGTACCCTGCACAATGTTCCAGAATAAATTTGCAAGTAAATTTAGGGAGGAATGCTACATATTGGGATGAAGGATTGAAAGAAGAATTTAAAAACTTGAATGTAAATTGCAATTGGCAAGTGCAATGCCTTACAACTTGCGCTAAAAGACATGAAGGAGAGTAATGTTTTTAAAAAATATTTAAAACTTTCAACTGCAATGTGAAATGAATTCAAAGGGGGTAAAAATTTGCTTCACAATCCAAATCTGCTGATAAGAATCCCATAAATTATGAGATGATTATGCAGAGGAAAGATTAAATAAAGATTTTGTAAACAAAAATTTGCAAGAGACAAACAAATAGTCATATTGCGAGGGGCATAACTATCAACTTTGTTAGATTGGGTGAAATCCTAATTTTCCAAGAACACATACATGCATAACCCTGTCACATGGAAGAATCAAAAGAATAGAAAGAGAGAAAAAACTATGGAGGCCAAAAGATAAGAGGCATCATGTGCACATTCAAAAGAACAATCTCCTATAATGAACAATATCTCCGTTCTAAAATACAAAGAGGTGATTCCTTAAAAAGGAATTACGAAACCCTAAAAGGGAAACCCTAAGGTTGGCTTAAGAAACTAGAGTGAATAGGTGAGTTAGTAATTAGATCAAAAATAATTTAATTATATGCCTAAAAGGCCTATTACTCTAACACCCCCTTAAGATAAGCTTAGGGAGAAGCTAAAACCTAGGAGACTACTGCAAAAAATAAGAAAGATGGGTCCCGAAAACAAAGGCCTGATCAAGTACCCAAGTATAAGAAATCTCTGTAAAGCGGGGAAATAGAGAAAACCTAGTGGGAAAAACACTACCCCAAAAAGAGATAAACTAGATGAAGGAAACAAAACCTCCAATCTAGGGAATGTACCAAAGAAAGGAACAAGAAAGAGCATGTAAAGCATCTCTAAAGCATGAAGCTGCAAACACTGTCAGAAGTAGCTGTTGGAACCCCCACTGAAATAGTGCATGACCAAGTAGAGAAGACAAAGTCTGAAGAGCTGATCAATTGAAGAGGTGACCTCCAAAAGTAGGAATGAATGAGTGTTTATATAGTAGATGATCCATCTCACCGAAATGCATAGGTGCCTAGCCACTACAACTGCCTAGTACATAGGAACAAAAACTGAATACGTTGATCACTCAACTGAACCAAGGAAGTAATAGAACCAATATGTGAACCCCCCCATAATGCTGAACAGGGAGAGGTGTGATAGGAACACAGAAATGCAATGCCAAAAACAACTGCAAGAAGAAGAATCAGGAACACCCATAGTGCAGAAGAATGTACAAGCACAAGATAAAGGGCGGTGTCATAGTAGAAGAAATAATCTTCTAGATACACATCATGGGGCAAATTTCATGGAAGAGACACTCACTTGACAAAGGTGGATGAGAACATAAGGTAAAACATGATAACCCCCCTATGACACTTTATAACTGAGTGCGAGTACAAATAAATACAAGGTGCTTGAAATCCCAGATATACAAAAGCAGGTACTTTATCTTAGTGCATTTATAGAAAAAGGAATGCTACAAAAGAGAAGTATACAATGCTTAGAAAGTCAGAAAGAAGAGTGAGCTAGAAGGATAGAAGTAGAGATCCCAAGATTTGTAGAACCCAAGTAATCTTCCAGAGTGCAAAAGTGCAAAACTCAAATGAGAAAGAACCTAGAGAAAAATCTAGATAAAAGACCCCTTCCACTAAAAAACTCATTGAACCAGCTTTTCGACGATATGTGGTTTGCCAAAAATAGAGTCCGGATGAGAAAGATATGGCTCCCGGAAGGCAAACACAAACATCAAACTTTGACAAAAAAACACTATCAAAATGGTAGAACCAAAAAATCCAACCACCACCATCAAAAAGAGCTTGGAAAGAGCTTTCCAATGATATAAAAAAGTTAGAAAAAGGCCTCTGTTTGCTCCAGATAGAGAAAAAACACCATCAGAGGGACAAAAAAGGCTCCAAATTTTTTTTTAGCCCCTGGGGCTTAAACATTTTGAGCCCCTGGGCACATGGCGCACGCAGGGGGATGAGGGTGGAGCCCTTGGTCACCAATGTGACTTCCGCCAAGGTGAGGGAGCCCGTGGGGTTGAAAGCCTGCTAGGCGGCGCGACAAGCGGGTAGAGCGACGGAGCAGACGCCGGAGCCGGTCGGTGGTGGAGGGCGGTGGCGGGGTCCGACGGCGGTGGTGGGCTGGTGGGAAGCTGGGCGTAGGCTGGGCTGTGGTGGTGCGGTGGCTAAGTGTTGGTTGGATGGCAGAAGTGCCCAAAACAAGCCCAAAAAAGGGTGTTTTTTAATTTTTTAAATTTTTTTTCTGGGTTTCCATGCCTGTACGGCCCTAGAAACCAAAATGTTTTTGCCTCAGAGCCAATGTTGTCCAAAATGGACAAATTTTATAAGGATTCTATAGTTTTTAGGTGCTCTAAGCTCAATGGTGATGTCCGTTTGAGCGCAAAATGACCAAAAACAAAGCCCACCTCTAGATCCACATAAAAAACTCTAAAAACTTGAAAACCTCCTACTTCTCAAACACTTCAACAAAGCACGAATAGAGAGCCGCAGAATGACTTTGATACCATGTTAGATTAGGTCAAATCCTAATCTTCCAAGAACACCTGCATGCATAACCTTGTCACATGGAAGAAGGAAAAGAATAAAAAGAGAAAAAACTATGGAGGCCAAAAGATAAGAGGCATCATGTGCACATTCAAAAGAACAATCTCCTATAATGAACAATATCTCCATTCTAAAATACAAAGAGGTTATTCCTTAAAAAGGAATTATGAAACCCTAAGGTTGGCTTATGCAACTAGAGTGAATAGATGAGTTAGTAATTAGATCAAAAATGATTTAATTAATAACCCAAAAGGCCTATTACTCTAAAACCCCCTTTAAGATAAGCTTAGGGAGAAGCTAAAACCTAGGAGACTACTGCAAAAAGCAAGAAAGATGGGTCCCAACAACAAAGGCCTAATCAAGTACCCAAGTATAAGAAATCTCTATAAAGTGGGGAAATAGAGAAAATCCAGTGGGAAAAATGCTACCCCAAAAAGAGATAAACTAGATGAAGGAAACAAAACCTCCAATCTAGGGAATGTCTCAAAGAAAGGAACAAGAAAGAGCATGTATAGCATCTCTGAAGCATGAGACTGCAAACACTGTCAGAAGTAGCTGTTGGAACCCCCACTAAAATAGTGCATGACCAGGTAGAGAAGACAAAGTATGAATATTTTGTCAATCAAAGAGGTGACCTCCAAAATTAGGAATGAACGAGTGTCTATATAGTAGATGATCCATCTCACCAAAATGCATAGGTGCCTAGCCACTGCATCCGCCTAGTACATAGGAACAAAAAATAAATACATAGATCACTAAACTGAACCAAGGAAGCAATAGAACCAATAGGTGAACCCCCCATAATGCTAAACAGGGATAGGTGTGATAGGAACACAAAAATGCAATGCCAGAAACAACTGTAAGAAGAAGAATCAGGAACACCCATAGTGCAGAAGAAGGTACAAGCATAGGATAAAGGGTGGTGTCGTAGTAGAAGAAATAATTTTCTAGACACACATCATGGGGAAAATGTCATGGAAGGGACACTCACTTGACAAAGGTGGATGAGCACATAAGGAAAAACATCACAACCGCCCCCCCCCCCGATGGCACTTTATAACTGAGTGCGAGTACAAACANCCCCCCCCCCCCCCGATGGCACTTTATAACTGAGTGCGAGTACAAACAAACACAAGGTGCTTGAAATCCTAGATATGCAAAAGTAGGCACTTTATCTTTGTACATTTACAGAAAAAAGGAATGCTACAAAAGAGAAGTATACAATGCTCAGAAAGTCAGAAAGAAGAGTGAGCTAGAAGGATAGAAGTAAAGATCCCAGGACTTGTAGAACCCAAGTAATCTGCCAGAGTGCAAAAGTGAAAAACTCAGAGGAGAAAGAACCTATAGCAAAATCTAGATAAAAGATCCCTACCACTAAAAAACTCACTGAACCAGCTTTCTGACGATATCTAGTTTTCCAAAAATAGAGTCCAGATGAGCAAGATATGGCTGCCGAAAGGCAAAAACAAACATCAGACTTTGACAAAAAAAATACTGTGAAAATGGCAGAACCAAAAAACCCAACCACCACCATTGTAAAGAGTTTGGAAAGAGATTTCCAATGATATAAAGAAGTCGAAAAGGGCCTCCATTTTCTCCAGATAGAGAAAAAACACCATCAGAGGGACAAGAAAGGCTGCAAAATTTTTTTTTAGCCCCTAGGGCTTAAAAATTCTGAGCGCCTAGGCATATGGTGTGCGTAGGGGGCTGAGGGTGGAGCCCTTGGTCACTAATGTGACTGCCTCCAAGGTGAGGGAACCCGCAGGGCTGAGAGCACATTGGGTGGCGCTACAGGTGGGCAGAGCGGTGAAGCTGGTCGGCGGTGGAGGGCGATGGTGGGGGCCGACGGTGGTGGTCGACTGGCAGGAAGCCGGGCGTGGGCCGGGCCACGGTGGCGCGCTGGCTAAGCATTGGTTGCATGGTAGAAGTACCCAAAACAAGGCCAAAAAAGGGTTTTTTTAATTTTTTAATTTTTTTTCTCGGTTTCCATGCCTGTACGGCCCTAGAAACCAAAAGTTTTTTGCCTTAGAGCCAATGTTGTCCAAAATGGATAAATTTTATATGGATTTGGGGGTTTATGGGTGCTTTGAGCTCAATGGTGATGTCCATTTGAGCCAAAAATGACAAAAAACAAAGCCCACCTCTAGATCCACATAAAAATTTTGAAAACTTGAAAACCTCCTACTTCTGAAACACTTCAATAAAGCAAAAATAGAGAGCCGCATGATGGATTTGATACCATGTTAGGTTAGGTGAAATCCTAATCTTCTAAGAACACCTGCATGCATAACCTTGTCACATGGAAGAAGTAAAAGAATAGAAAGAGAGAAAAAACTATGGAGGCCAAAAGATAAGAGGCATCATGTGCACATTCAAAAGAACAATATCCTATAATGAACAATATCTCCATTCTAAAATACAAAGAGGTGATTCCTTAAAAAGGAATTAAAAAACCCTAAAAGGGAAACCCTAAGGTTGGCTTAAGCAACTAGAGTGAATAGGTGAATTAGTAATTAGATCAAAAATGATTTAATTAATAACCCAAAAGGCCTATTACTCTAACAAACTCCACCATTGGATCATGCTCAATTTTGGATATGTTGTTGAAAATCTAATTCTCCAGATTCTCACGAGAGAAATCTTCCAAATTATTCTTGGTTCATGAGATACAATCGACTAGGTGCATCACTATCTAAACTGTCGATAATAGTCAGAAAAGACATAATCCCACATTCACTGGGATTGAGAATTTTTTAGTATTTATATACAGGTATGTGCAAGATCATGGGGGGCCAAAAAGTGGCGATGTGAAAAAAATCCACTTTTCACTCATCCA
The DNA here is from genome assembly GCA_018584345.1 of Thuja plicata. NCBI lineage: Eukaryota > Viridiplantae > Streptophyta > Pinopsida > Cupressales > Cupressaceae > Thuja > Thuja plicata. Next base: position 388,496 of record MU228505.1, read on the forward strand.
AAAGTGAATGAAAATATTTTTTTAACTTTTTAGTAGGCCCGGGTGTCAGTACACTTGGGCAAACCTGTCACCAAAGCACATGCCTAATCGGGTACCTAATTTTTTCAGGTACCCGATTTTTTTTTAATAATAATAATAATAATTTTTTATTTTTTATTTTTTTTCAAATGAAATTTTTTAGGACCCCTTAGGATACACTTGAGTGTTCCAATGTGTCCCCGGGATCCTATTACGCCTTCTCACATGTTAGGACCTCTAGGAAGACCCCATGACCCCTTCTGAAACATTGGAACATTCAAGTGTATCCCAAAAGGTTATAGGACCTCTTGGGACACACTTGAGTGTTCCAATGTGTCCCTAGGGGTGAAAGAGGGTCCTAAGGGGTCCTAGTACACCTTATCACATGTTAGGAACCCTAGGAAGTCTCCATGACCTGTTTCGAGACATTGGACCACTCAAGTGTGTCCCAAGAGGTCGTAGGACCCCTTGGGACACAATTGAGTGTTTCAATGTGTCAAAAGGGGTCATGAAGTCTTCTTATGGGTCCTCACATGTGAGAAGGTGTAATAAGGCCTTTTAGGACCCCCTTTGATCCTCAGGGGCACATTGGAACACTCAAGTGTGTCCTAATGGGTCCTACAACCTCTTGGGATACACTTGATTGTTCCAATATATTGAAAGGGGTTATGGGATCTTCCTAGGGGTCCTAACACATGAGAACATGTACTAGGACATCTTAGGTCTCTTTGTGACCCTCGAAGACATATTAGAACACTCAATTGTGTCTCAAGGGGTCTTATGACCTCTTGGGACACACTTGAGTGTTCTAATGTATCAAAAGGGATCATGGGGACTTTCTATTACCCCTTTTGAAACATTGGAACACTCAAATGTGTCTCAAGAGGTTGTAGGACCCCTTGGGACACAATTCAATGTTACAATGTTCTCCCCAAGGTCAAAGAGTGACCTAAGGGGTGCTAGTACACCTTATAACGGTCATAGGACCCCTACGAAGTCCCCATGACCCCTTTCAACACATTGAAAGACTCAAATGTTACGACCTCTTGGGACACACTTGAGTGTTCTAATGTATCAAAAGAGGTCATGGGGACTTTCTATTACCCCTTTTGAAACATTGGAACACTCAAATGTGTCCCAAGAGGTTGTAGGACCCCTTGGGACACAGTTCAATGTTACAATGTGCTCCCCAAGGTCAAAGAGTGACCTAAGGGGTGCTAGTACACCTTATAACGGTCATAGGACCCCTACAAAGTCCCCATGACCCCTTTCAACACATTGGAAGACTCAAATGTGTCCCAAGAGGTCGTAGGACCCCTTGGGACACACTTGAGTGTTTGAATGTGTCCCCAGGGGTCAAAGAGGGTCCTAGTACACCTTCTCACGCATTAGGATCTCTAGGAAGACCCCATGACCTATTTTAAAATATTGGAACACTCAAGTGTGTCTTAAGAGGTCGTAGGACCCCTTGGGAGACACTTGAGTGTTCCAATATGTCCCTAGGGGTCAAAGAGGGTCCTAAGGGGTCCTAGTACACTTTATCATGTGTCAGGACCTCTAAGAAGTCCCCATGACCCCTTTCAAGATATTGGACCACTCAAGTGTGTCTCAAGAGGTCTTAGGAACCCTTGGGACACAATTGAGTGTTTCAATGTGTTGAAAGGGGTCATGGAGTCTTCTTAGGGGTCCTAATGCATGAGAAGGTGTAATAAGACCCATTAGGACCCTCTTTGACCCCCAGGGACACATTGGAGGACTCAAGTGTGTCCCAAATGGTCCTATGACCTCTCGGGATACATTTGAGTGTACTAATATTTCAAAAGAGATCATTTAGTCTTTCTAGGGGTCTTAACATGTGAGAGTGTGTACTAGGACCCCTTAGGTCCCTCTTTGACCCCTAGGGACACATTAGAACACTTAATTGTGTCCCAAGGGGTCTTACAAACTCCTGGGACACACCTAAGTGTTCTAATATCTTCTCAAGGGTCAAAGAAGGACCTAAGGGATCCACGTACACCTTATCATGGTCGTACGACCCCTACAAAGTCCCTATGACCCCTTTCGATACATTGAAACACTCAAGTGTGTCCCATGAGGTTGTAGAACCCCTTAAGACACACTTGAGTGTCCCAATGTGTCCCCAGAGGTCAAAGAGGGTCCTAAGGGGTCCTAGAACACCTTCTCAAACATTAGGACCCCTAGGAAGACCCCATGACCCTTTTTAAAATATTGAAAAACTCAAGTGTGTCTTAAGAGGTTGTAGGACCCCTTGGGACACACTTGAATGTTACAATGTGTCCCTGGGGGTCAAAGAGGGTCCTAAGGGGTCCTAGTACACCTTATCACATGTTAGGACCCCTAGGAAGTCCCCATGACCCCTTTTGACATATACGAATACTCAAGTGTGTCCTAAGGGGTCATACGACCCCTTGAGACACACTTGAGTGTTAAAATGTGTCAAAAGGGGTCATGGAGACTTCCTAGGGGTCCTAATGGGTG
>MU228505.1:399742-417725 GCA_018584345.1 Thuja plicata
CCGTCTGAACTCGGTAGTCTTGGTAAACTGTCTAATGAATGATATGACATTCTGAACTCGGTAGACTCTGTCTGATGACTGATATGACATTTGTGTAACATCAAGGACAACACACAATTAATCAATTTTTTCCAACACTGATGATCATGTATTTATGATGAAATAGGTGAATTGTAATGTATTTTACTGGTTTCAAATATATTGAGTTGTGAATCTTTGTTAATGTTGGTTCAATTTGACTCTGTACCCGATGGATTAGGCACTAGTTTTATACCAGAATGGCAGCAAAAATCAACATTAAATTTTATATTTTAAGAGTTGTGAATGATTGTCAAATTTAGTGTGATGGGCAGGAATCCATCTCATGATTCACTGAAAGAATTGAATCCAATAGGTACACCTGTGTGAGCCTTTGTCCTCGAAGTGTAGGAGGATTTTTTTTATCCTTGTTAATTATCCTTTTCTTTGACAAGGTTAGGGAAAAATTCTAACACACCAAAATCATTTTGTTGACCAACATTCGGCCAAAGGAGCTCAAATTATAGCAAGATTACATTAACTCAAGGTGGGAGACCGAGATTTGAAGGCATTTTTAATTTCTCTTAGATCTTGTCATACATTCATTTCTCTTAAGTTATAATGTTTTAAAGGGAACATTCATTACAACAAAGTGAGATTAACATTTACGGGAGACATATCATTTGAGGACAAATTCCAAGATTTAGTTAGAAAGCTAAATGACAATTGTCATGCCTAGCCAAATAGCATGCCAAGCCATTCATATAATCCATCAATGGTCTTGAATGCCACTTTCCATTCATCACCTTCCTTCACCTTGATTTCGTGATAACCACTCTTCAAGTCCAACTTGGTAAAGTACATTTCACCTCCAAGGCAATCCATAAGATCCTCTATCCTAGGTATAGGGAACCTATACCTTATTTTGATCCTGTTTGTAGCTATTGAGTCTATGCATAGTCTCAATTTTCCTCCCTTCTTGGATGCCAAGACAACTGAGACTGCACAAGGGCTAATACTCTTTTTGATCAAGCCTTTATCCAAGAGTTCCTGCACTTTTCTAGCTACCTCTGAGTTTAGATCAGGAGTAATATTTTATTCTTCTTTGTTGGGCAGAGATGCCCCTAGCACAAAGTCTATTTGGTGACTGATTACCCTCTTAGGTGGTAGGGTTGCAGGAGTGCCATCACTCACTATATCCTTATATTTCTCAAGCAATTCTTGCACCTCTGGTGGTAATTCATCCTTCACTAATGTTTCTTCCTCCTTGGGTCTTAGGACAATGGCATACCCTTCACTCTCATCATCTTTGATATCTTTCACAAAATGTTTCCCACCACACAACATCACATTAAGAGTCTTTGATTGTGGTTCTTCATCTTCTAGTAAAGACTAAATTTTGAAAGTCTTTCCTCCTTTTTTAAAGGTGATGGAATTCTCCATCCCATCATATACTGCCCCATTATCAAATTTCCAGTGCCTCTGAAGTAGAAAATAGAAAGAATCCATTGGTAGGATTTCACCAAGTAGTCTATCCTTGTACCCTGCAATTGAAAACTCAACCCAAGTTTGCTCATTGGCCAATACACTTTGGCCTTTGTTGAGCCATGTCACTTTATAGGGATTCACATGGGGTATCTTGGCTAGCTTGAGGTTCACCACTACCTCCTCTGAGATGATATTATCTATGGATCCAGAGTCCACAATTACTTTACAAACCTTCCAAAGAATTTTGCATCTAATTCTAAACAAGGCCCTCCTATGTTTGGGCTCATCCTTGATTCATTTCCTTATCAATACTCTTCTGAACATGAAGTTATCTCCCATCTCTGAATCTAGATGGTCCATCTCAGGGGTTTTAACACTTGAAGAGTCATCATGTGCATATGCTACCCTCTTGTCACTGTTTGTTGCAGAAGGTTTGTCAAGACATCTATAGGCTGGATGACCTAATTGCCCATAACAATAACACTTCATGGTTTCAAAGTAAGAACTATTCCTACCTCCTCTTCCTCTGTTAGGAACACCATGATTACCCCTTCCTCTATTATAGCCTCCTCTTGAACTGCTTTCAGTCTTCTTCTCTGTCAACTTGTTCTCTCCTTATGACCTTTGTTCACTACCTCTGCCTTGGTAACCTCCTCTTTGACCCCTTTGGTTTCTCTGTTTGCCTCTATTTTTATTGTTTTCTTGAAGCTACAATCCCCTTTCTTCTTTTTCTTCTCTTCCAGCCTTAAATCCAGTTGATGACACTTCTGAATTGTAGTTGGTGTCCATAGGCTAATCTCCTCTTGGATGTTGCACTTCAATCCACCCAAGTATCTAGCCACTTTGATTGACTCCTCTTCTTGCAATTTATACCTTAGACACAATCTCTGGAATTCCTCAATATATGAGGCCACATCTAGGTCTTTTTGTTTCAAGTTTTGTCTCTTTCTATGGAGTTGGATTTCATAATCCTCTGGGAGATAATTCCCCTTCAACCTAGTCACCATGGAATTCCAATTTGCTATTGGTTTCTTTCCCATTCTTACCCTCTCATCTTGAAGGTATTTCCTCCAAGTCAAAGCTAACCCTCTAAGTCTAGACTTGGCCACTTTAATCTTATGAGATTCAATTATACCCTCACACTAGAAATGATTCTCCATTGGTTCAATCTAGCCCGTGACTGTCTCAATATTCATCTTTCCACAAATAAATACATTACTTCCAAATCCTTGCCACTTAATGATTTTATGGCTTTCAAGAAAGCTTCCTCATTCAAAAATAGGTCTGGTTCGAGGATGAAGTCTTCCTCTTCAACCTTTTGTTTACCCCTACCACTGGTTTCAGCTTCAAAGTCTTTCTTCCTAGCAGCATCTACTAGTTCTTCCATCTTCAACCTCATTGCTTCCAAGGTACCTTCAAGTAGTCCATTTTTCTCCTTTTTCTCTTCCATTTGCTTGGCTAATTCTGAATTTGTCACCATCTTTGTAGAACCACTAGATTCCACTTCTGACATACACAATCCCAAATCTTTAACTTTCTCTGATACCAATCTGATGTATCACTAGTCTTGCTTCTCCCTAACCTCCTCTAGGGTCTCCTAGGTCACTTTATTGACCTACTAGGGTTCTTCCACTAACCCTATGCTCCTTAGGATTCTTATCACAATATCCTAATCCTTTCAACTAGTGAACACCAACATGTAGAACAAAACACTCCATGCTTCTTGCTAGACCCCAAATGGTCTTTCTTGCTTCATTTTCCCAAAATGATCCAACTAACCCAAATTGATCAACAAACACTCCATAGAGTGAAATAGGGTTTCCAATATGTTACTAGGATCCTTTCCACCACCTGCAATCACACTTTTCATTGGAACCCTAATTGAGTTCCAAGAAGCACAACAATTGCTTCCCAAATAGGGCTACAAGCAATTAGACCTATTTAGGCTCTATTACTACAATAACTAACAAAATGTCTTAATAAGTATGGAAACAAGTGTAGGATCTAGATACCCTTTATCAAGACACTAGATATTTTCTAGGTCTAGGTTTCTCAAGTTGTCAGCACAACTCTGCCTATAATCAAGGCTAAAATTCAGGGTTTCATGGCTTTCAAAGCCAATCTAAAATAAACCTTGTTCTTGCTATCAAAAATCATTCAACAAACCTTTCCATTCAAATTGGGACCTCATAACACATCACCGTACTCCTCTCCAATATTTCATTGAAGCTATGAATGCTTTCAATCCACCAAACTAGCTCTGCAACTACGGGTGATCCCTAGCCATGCATCACTGGCTCGCCTAGGGCATCACCTTAAAAATGGCTGCCATACTTTCCAGGGCCCCTCCTTCACTGTACACAATGTACATGGAATCACCTTGCATAATCCAAGAGACCTTGCAAGTTCCACGGTGAATAATGGATTTATGACCCCATTTGCTCACAGTGCTCTATTAAGGACAACAACAGTGTAGAAAATAAAAGACTTTATAAAAGCAACTACAACTATTGAATCTAACAAAATACGACCACATGAAGTCTTATAAAAACCTAAATTACTCAAAACAATTCTTAGATAAGTTTATTCAATCCATTAAACTATCTGATCTTCACAAAACACACAAACTATAACTATTATTCCAATACACAGTCCGTACACAATGTGAATTCAACTTGCCAAACCTGCAAAAAGCTCGAGGATGGTCTTATGTAGTTGACCAAGGCACTCAAAAACCAGTTTCAGATAGTTAAGGAACTAATTCCTTTGAAGTTTCATTCTTTTCATGAATGTTGTCAATGTTGTCAATGACAACTTTTGCAAATTTTTGGATATGCTATCCAAACTTGGTCAAAAGTTGTCTAAACTTCTCCAAACCACTAATTAAGGTGTATACACATGAAATAGGACTTCTAATCCATTTATTGGCTAAATTTTGCACTAAACTCATAAAACACCCTATTAGACCTAGATTGGACTCAAAGGTCACTAAGGACCTATCAAGACATCCTCTCACTTAGCACACTACACACTAGGACTCTTAATCACTTTATTCACCTAATGGTCTATCTAGAACCACTACAAGCCAAAAACACAAAGAATCCCTAGGTTAAAATTTATCTTCTAGCCTACCTAGGTGCTCTTTCACCTGATAGGGACATAGGTAAAGCTCTCTTTTAACGTATTATTAAATTGACTAATTATGATGGTTAAATTTTATTTATGCTTCTCTCTAAATACTTGAAGAATTGGATAACTATTTAATTTAATCAATTAAATAGTTTCATTTATCAAAAGTTTAAACACTATTCTAATGTATTTGATTTAAATACATTTGCCTCCACAAAATCCCCTTTTAATAAATTTATATTTATTATATCCTCCATATTCCTAAATTCTTCTAAAGCATGATTTGTTCAAATTCAGTTTGATTATAATCTAAACCCTAGCTACGAACCTATTAATCCTACCCTATTCCTACCCTACTCCCATCACCTCATTTCCTAAGTGTGCTTCCACACCTAATTGTCCTCTAACCTTGTTTAATGGGTGATTCCTAACCTTTTTAAGGCTAATGGAATGTTCACCCACATGGGGAAATTATCTCCAAAATGGGCACCCATTCCTCTTTAATTCCCTCTTACAACTTTGTCTCCTCTTTTGAAATATTGAGCTACTCAATATTAATGCCAATTTTGACTCAAAATTGGCCATGTTTTCAAGTACATGTGTCTCCTATGTGGCTCTTATGTGGATGCCACATAGATGCCACTTAATCCAAGCCTCTTCCTCTCTCCAAAAACTCTATAAATAGAGGCCTTCTCCTCTCATATTTTCATCTCTCAATTTGCATTGTTATCATGCTAGAATTGTCTTAGAATTTCATAGTTGTTTTCATGCTAATGTTCTTAGATGCTAGTTTCATGTTTTCCATGCTCAAATCATTTTAGACATCACATGCTAGGTTCTAATTGGTGAATAAATCTTAGTTTCTATATAAGTATATGCATATCATCTTTACTTTCATAGCTTAGATTCATCATCTTGGAGAAGATTTGAGACTAGTCCCTCATACTAGCTCTTGAATATTTCTTCTTGTTTTCATAGTCTTGCATTTGCATTGGGATCCATAGTATTTGTGTGTTTGAGAGATCACACCCACATATAATCTAAATAAGAAAATAAAAATGAGTTGACTAGGGTGCATTTGTTTACTCATTTTTAGCTTAATCTGATGTTATTTGGTATCCTTGTTGTTTGCTTGATCTCTTGCATGATTTCTTGATATAATTTATGTGCTAACCCGCTAACATTTTGCATGTTTGAGCTTGCTCCCAACAGGTTGAAGGATTCCATATACACATTCTGGCATGCTCGGTGGGACCCACGTCCCTAAGATTTCTAACTTCTAGTCTAATTTCTCTTTAAATTTCACCCAGAATGAGAATCAGCATCTGCATTTTACGTAGAGGCGTCTACGCAAATGCCGGTTCTACCTGAATTGTCATTTGACGTCTGCACTAAACCAATGTTTATGCCCTGCACTGGCATTTCCACCTAACATAGCTAGTTTAAGAGTTTATAAAACACAACTTCTTAATTTATCAAGTTTTCTATCTTTCCTACTGGTTTTTGGCATTTCATCATTCTATTTTTTAGAAGATATTCATTTTACAAGCAGAAATAATGCCGAATTTTTAAGGAAAACAAATCTTGATAATGATTTAAAGAAAAACTAGCTTTTAAGTTGTGTTAATACTTTCAAAGTGGTTAAATTTGATCTGATAAAAGACTAGAAAAGAAGAAAATTGACTTCACTTGCTATCTTTTTGTGTTTACAGGTAAATCGGCGTCTTCGTAAACGCCGGTTCATGAACTAGCATCTGCAATTCACAAACCAGTGTCTGGGACCTGCATCAGCATCTGCAATCTATAAACCAGCGTCTCCAACTGATATAATCATCTCTTTGGTTTTTCTATGCTTTTAGCTTGTTTTACACTCTGTTATTTTTAGGCAAAAACCAAAATCAGTGTCTGCGCCCTGAACCGGTGTCTGCACTCTATTTAAATTAGATTTATCTTGATTTAACAATTGTGAAGTGTTTCTTGTATTTTTAACGCTTGCCAAAGGATAAAACTTGAAACTACTAAATGATTGTTTTGCAGCACCGCTTGTCAAAGATGCAAATTCAAAGACTACTCACATTTGTCTTGTAGGTTGCCTTGGATCTACATCAACCAAATGATCGTGTTTGCATTAGTCTTTTTCTTAGGCACCTAGATTAATTAGTAGATTTTGTTGTTTAATCCTAAGTGAGTGTTAGGGGATTATGCTCTCTTCCCTTTTGGGAAGATCAAAAAATTGGACACACTTACTTAGTGTTGAACAATGAAATATTTTGGAAAGAACTAAGTGTCTTGCGTGCTTATGGAGAAAATGATATTGGATAGGAGATTATGCTCTTTTCCCCTTGTGGGAAAATCAGAAATCTAGACTCCTTTTTTCCGCCAATCCAGGTTACTATTAATCCTTTAGATGGGCCTGCCGGTTGAGGAAAAAATATCTTGGGAATGACCCACATGAGAACAAGGTGTAAGCCACACCACTCCAACTCACATAAATCAAATTTACTCCTTGGGGTTAAAGCTACAGGAGTTGGTTGGCATTTGAGCTTATACTCAGCTCTCATCTAACTTAAGTGCGGTCTCGCGGTCTTAATCATGTTTACATGACCATTTTTTTCAAGATGCTCTATGGGGCTGTACACCTGAATCATGCTTGCGTAGACATAGAGGATACAATCAAACAAAGATCCATACTAAACACTCTAGGATTAGAAGCTACCTGGTACACCCCTGAAAGGTGATAATGCTTGTGCAAGGAAGATAGTAACTTCCCCAAGATCACTCGTACATTCGTGCCACCCTAAGAATTTGGAACCAGATAATATGACATCATGACTAGAGCCATTGCGTGCTTGGTGACGGCCGTATTCTGATTATCTCTTATGTGTGTGCCTAAGCTTACGAGCAAGTATTTTCATGGTATGCCAATTCCTTAGGTAGATTTTTTGCTTGAAGTGTTTGAAGAAATTGACAAATCCAAAACACAAACAAAATATCCAACCTTCAAATTTGTCATGTGCTTGTATCCTTCAAGGTTGCTTTGTCCCTTGTTGGATTTTTTTCAGACACATGATTGTTATTTTCCAGTTTTGATCATGCTGAAATTGGTTCTTGCCGTAGAACAAACCTATTGAAAAATCATAACATGAATCAAGCCTTTTTCTAGATTATCAAGACAAACGTCCTTTTGCAAAAAATTTTGGTCTTTCATGAGATATGTCCTAAGAACCTCAAACTATTCATCCAAGATCAAGATCTACTTATAGGACATGACCGATTCTAAGAAACACAAGAAGGTGAAAACCATTTTACCACCCATACAAAGAGAATAGAAAAGCACAACCCGAGAGGCTACCAAGTGCCAACACATTGTCGATTCTGTCAAGCAAGAAATCCATAAATGAGAGCTACTTGAAAAAGTGATTTACAACAAGGTTGCTCGCTTCATGGGAAAATATCGTCTAAACTTTACTTTTGTTGTAATTGAACAATATGACAAGTTAGTTTACCACAAAAATCACAAGTTCATCCTCTTCTTAAGCTCACTTAGATTTCATTTTAGGACCTCCCTTAGGTTGTCATCTTTAGGAACACATCACACACTCATCCTAGCATGATCTTGCATTAATCAAGTCAATCCTAATCAGCCTAGCATCATCCTAATAATCATTCAAAGCATCCTTGATCACACCCCTCACTTGGTATTACATACCCTTTTGAGTTGCTAAAACCTACATCTTAATCAAACCCCATCCTTGAATGTCCTTAAACTAAGCATTATTTTAGGATAATCCCATTTGTATTTTTGCAACCTCATCATCTTGATCAAAAGGTTGGTTCGCATTAGCAAAGAATCCCATCTACCGAAGACCACAAGTTTGTCTTAGGTAGATAATCAAATCCACTTGATCCTACACTAGGGAAAGAAACCCTTAATCCTTGCATCAATCAAGTCATCCTTAATCCATAGAAGCGCATCCATCATCTTAAGCACATCATAATCCTAGTGTCATCATCCTTAGTTTCCTAGGTGCATCTTTTCATACATCTTGCATTTCATATTCCTTTAGGATAATCATTTCGTGCCACCTATCACATGAGCCACTAAGAAGAGGAAGAACATGGATCCTAATCTTGCCACTAGGTCATCTAATCCTACAACTGACAATACCAACACCATGGTCACTTATGCACCTCAACCCAATGATAAAATCAAACATATCTTAGTAGACACTAATGAAACTCCCACTCTAAGTGTCGTGGAAACATTTATCAACCATCCAGCGCTTGTCCACTTGGTAAATGCCATGAGTGGACGTAATAGCAACCAGGTACTCTTAGACATCCAACAAAAAGGACTTCAACTTCCACCTTGGATTATACCCACACTTGTCACACGACCTATGGCACCTCCAGGGGAACATCCTTATCCCACTAGAAATGAAGTTTTTGATCCACTTCAATGAGCCCTACAAGTGGGAACTCTTCTTGCGGAAGTAGTTCATCCCTCCATTCCAACTTCTATCATACACACAACACCCTCATCTACCTTTGGAGCCCCACCTTATTGAGGCCACATCAACACCAAAAAAAATACCCCTATCACTATACAAGCACCTCTGCAAGCCATGATTTATCCTCTTTCACAAGCAATCCCAACATTCATTACAAACTTTCCACCAACACAACCACCAGTTAGCACACAAAAAACCACCATTCCACCCATTCCTCCTCAACCTGTTCAAAGTGCTACAACCAGCTCACAACATCAAAGCACCCAAGTCTCCATGCCTATTCCGCCTTTCTTCACCATAGGCATGCCCCCCACCAACACCTACAACCAACCCTTATTTCCACAAGGGTCCACTTTTCCCACTCCACCAGCAACACAATCACAAAAAATGCCCACGGTTCTACCGTAGATGTTGTTCAACCCAAATCCCCCCATCTTGCAACCATCCACAATTCCCTTCATCATACCCCAAATTACCATCCAACCTATCTAACAATAGCAACAACAACCTATCCAACAGCAGCAACAACCTATCCAACAACAGCAACAACAACCTATCCAACAATAATCTATCCAACAACAACAACAACGACCTATTCAATAGCAGAAAATCACCAACCCATTCACATCCCAAGCACAACAACACCCAATCAACCCCTTCGCAGTTGCACAGCCCACTATCCAAACTACACAGTAGCCACAATCACAAATGCAGGGGGCAAATCCCTTCATAGCACAACCAATGCAATAGTTTTCTAATCCTTTTATCCAACACATGCAACAACAGAAAACTCATTCCGCCAACTACATGGCCATTCCATCTTCCACTGCATCACAAACAATTCCCCCTCCACAACAAGTTCTCACTTGGGGCATTCCACTATAAAACACTTATGCAAGTGCGCAATAGGCTCATTCCACTTATTCGATCCCGCAACAAATACAAGCATATTTCCAACAGTTGCAACAATCTTATCATGAGCTGACACCTCCTCCATTGCAGTATTCCACTCAACCCGAGCTTCCACCACAACAACCCGTATACATTGATGAGAAACCACCGTACTAATTGCCACAATATCCCCCATAGAATCCTCCATATTCGCCATTCAATCCATATCAGGCACAAAGAAATCCTACAATCACGATCAATAATCCTCCCCCATAAATCAATCATGAATGGGAAGAAATGAAGAATGCTCTCAAGGAGCTAAAAGCTGGGATAGAAGTTAAAACATTTAAGTTTGAAGAGGTATGTCCTTATCCGTTTGACTGATCTATCATTGCTATACCCTTCCCCAAACACTTTGAGACCCCAAAATTTGATAAATATTTGGGGAAGGGAAATCCTGTGAGTCATGTGAAAGAATTCTACATGGTCTGTCAGGAAGTGGCCTATAGCGATAACTTTCTCATGAGACTATTTACCAAAAGCTTGGGAGGCACCACTCTTGAATGGTTCTACAAAATCCCTTACGACACAGTCTCTACTTTCACAGAATTATCTGAAAAGTTTGTAGCCCAATATGCACATAATGTTGAAAATTAACTCTCACTCCTCGACTTATGCAATTCCAAACAAAAGGGAGGAGAAATCCTGGCCGATTATCTCCAGCACTGGAAAGCGCTTACCACAAGGTTGTCTTACCAACCCCTAGAATAACATCTTATCAAAATCTTCATTAACAACCTTCATCCTAAGCTTTCTTATCACATGCACATGAACTGTATCCAAACTTATCATGACATCATAATCAAGGGTATGGACCTTGAATGAGGCCTCATCGAAGAAGGTACCATTAAGCGCTACAAAGAATTCCAGCCTGACAAACATAACAATGATCGATCATGATACTAGAAAAAAAACAAAAATGCGGTAACAGATGGAGCCACTGACACTAAACATGTTCAGGTTGTGGTAGCTAGTCCTAATGCGCCTACCTAGACTTATCAACAAGCACCACCAATGTATCCACAACCTCGTCCCATCTATCAGCAACCCGCTCTCACATATCCTCAACCAATGTATCAGCAAAATATACGCCCTCAAGGCACACCTATCTACCCTCCTCCAAGGACATCGTATCAACACATCTATCAAGGTCCTATGAATCAGACAATTGCTATCTTAGTCCTGCATGGAGAACAAAGAACTCACACTTTGAATGCTCCACAACGCACGTTTACCCCTTTGGGTGAACCTATAGACATCATCTTCCGCAAGCTGGTCCAAGCTAACCAAGTCCTATATCCTAAAACATAGCCATTTGATGACTCAACTCCTAATCTTTCTTGGTATAAAGACAATGAGTACTGTGAATACCACCATGTTAAGGGACATACCACTCTCAAATGCATGAAGCTAAAACACTATATCCAAGATCTCATTGACCTCAAGGAGATTGAAGTGGATTCTCCTGCCCAATTATCGCCAAATGTAGGCCTTAAAATTTATTAGAATGCATTCCCTAAACACACTTCTGGTATAGGTCCTGGCAATCCTACTCAGTCCTCTGATCCGGGAAAGGGTAAACAAGTAGAAAATACCGATAGAAAAGATTATACCAATGCTTATATCAACTACGATAACCTCATCGGTAGCATATCCCAAGTCCAGTCCTCCGTCAATGTCATCCATGTCAAGGGTGTCGATAACCAATGTGCAATCACCACTCATAGAGGTAGGATAAAAATTGCAGGTGTTGGTCCTGCCCAATCTTCTAGGACCCAATACAACATTTTGGAACACCTAGGGAATACTCCAGCCCAAATTTCCATCCAGGATCTTCTCCGCACATCACCCATTTATCAAGAAATCCTCACTAAAGCCTTGAAAGAATCCCATGTTCCCAGCAACATCAACCTCACTGAATTCCAAAACCTTGTTGGACACTTGTCTATGTCTTATGGGGTCTCCTTTAGACCAACAAACATACCCTCCGATGAAACTGATCATAATCTCCCACTCCGTATCGCTGTCATGGTTAAAGATTTTGCCATCAAACGGGTCATGATAGATAATGGATCAGCCCTAAATCTGTGTACTCTAAAATTCATAAAACAGCTGGGTTGCACTAAGGGTGATATAAAAAATGATGTCATCACAATAAAAGCATATGACAATCTGGAGTGTACTTATGAAGGCACCATAATTTTACCCATTCAAGTGGGCCTTGTTATCCAAGAGACATTATGTCATGTTGTTGATCTTGACCTTCCTACAACATCCTCCTCGGATGCCCATGGATTCATTCTATGCAAGCCACCCCATCCACCTATCATCAGTGCATCAAATTCCCATACAAAGACACTGAGATCACTATCTGCGCAGATCCCAAGCCCTTCACATACTGCAATGTGTTGGAGACATCTTTTCCACATTCCAATCACTATCCTGGGATTGATATTGGCACCTCTATTGCCAGCTCATCTCGAACCCATTCAGACTCAGAAACAATCCTCTCCTCCACCTTGTCCATGGTCAAGATCAACAACAAAGGTTGTGGTGAATACACTTTATCTGATGCCTTCGCAGTTGGAGCACTACCAATTGATCCTCACACTCAAGGCCGCAAGCCGAATTTAAGAAAAATAGAATTAGAGACAACCAAGGCACTGCAATTGGGTCCTACCACTTTTATATTAAATGATACTTTGACTGGTCAGAAAATGGCACCAAACATCAACCAATGGCTATATAAAGATCCACCACCCAAGGACACAAATTGCCTCAATTACTTCAAAGACAAGTACCCCGCAATGCACAAACTAGTGATAGAGAAATGGAAATACCAAGGAGGTGGCCTTGGTTATGAAAAGCAATGAAAGATCCTATTGTACCCACCCGACTAGAAAAGCACCTGGGCATCGGTATGGACTCTGACATGAATGGGGGCGCCAACGAGTTCATCAACTATTCATCTTGTCAATCCCTAGGCAAAATCGCTGACATCAAAGATATCCAAGAAGAGAAAATTGTGAGAACTTATGACGATGTTTTCAATGATGAAACCTTCTTGGGCAATGCTGTCCTACAACAAATTTTCATCCTTGTCATTGACCTTCCCCTTTGCCATCCTGAACTCATAGACTGGGACCAACCAAGTGTCATACACATTAACGAATTCCAAAGTGAGGACGTGCTCCTAAGCTTTATGAGAGCAATCGAGAAAAGCAGTGACTGGGGGCAAGACTCAGCATATGTCTACAAACTAGACCCAAAGGCATACTTTGGGGAAGAGGAGAACTTTAGCCGCAAAAATGACACAAAAAAAAAAAAAAAAGAGAAAAATTGATCTCCTAGTGAAAACCCCTCTGGGGCGCTATCTGACCACAAAAAATTAAAAATAAAGGGCGTATCCCCTGGTGAAAACCTCTCTAAGGCACCAGAGGATGAAGATTCTCCTCTTCCTCTTATCTGAGATTACAAGCCTAAACAGTCATCAATTCTCATTAAAGAAGCAAAACCTGTCAATCTGGGTACCAAAGAAAATCCCGCCATCACATAAATAACAGCATCTCTGACTGAAGAAGAAGAAAGTGATCTTGTCACTTTATTAAAGGAATCCATCAACAAGTTTGCATGGTCTTACTCCCACATGCTAGGGTTAGATCCCAACTTAGTGGTTCACTATCTAGCAGTGTGGTGGAACCCATATCAACAAAGTGATTTGTATCCGTTCTTTTTCAGGGAAGTACCTATCTACATTACCCACTTGTCTTTTATAGTTTCTTTTTTCATCCTTGTCTTGTCAAAGTGTTATCACGTATTTATTCACTTTCATATGTCTTAATGCTTAATGTTTGAAGATTCATATTTATATTAGAATCATTTTCTTAAAGTTTCTTTTCCACTAGGGGAATCTAAGAATCTAATTTTATGACTTTCCTTCCTTAAAGACACAACGTAATTGCAATTGATCTTAAATGTGTTACTGACTAAGTTCAAAGTCTTATGTGATGTTTTCATATAAATCCTAATACAATTAAAACGGATTTTACATATTTTACCATTGCATTATAAATCACTAATACATATTGATGGTAAAAGTGGTCAAATTCTAATCATGACCTAAGGAGTAATATTTTATGTAGGAAATTATATCTTTAATTTAATGATGTATTCTAATGTTTTGATGTGTTGAAGAAAATTGATCCTGATTTACATAACTCTCATGGATTTGAATGTTTATCATTTTAAATGAAGAGATAATGTCATTATTTATGATCATGATTATTATAATTTGACAAATAATGATAATGATAAAAGATGTTTCTTTTTCATACATGTGAGTCTATGTAATATATCCTAATTCCTATAGAATGACTAGGTTTGTCATTATTTTAATGGCGTGAGAATTATAAAGGAAAGTATTAATAAGTATATATATCTATTTAAAAGTGTCATGCTTATGAATATAAGAAGGAATTTGAATAAATGATATTTTTGTTTTAAAAAGGGTAATACTATATTAATACCATGTTATTTTTGAAAACACTCATCTTATTATCTACACATATTTATGTTTCTTATTCTCCTTCCATGATATCGGTATGTGATAAATGACATTTCTTTTTCATACATACGAATCTATATATTGTGCCTTAAAAAATGACTAGGGTTATCATTGTTGTGTAAAAAGAACATAAGGAAGAAAGTTGATAGATATGAAATATCTCTTAGAAAATTTGTTATGCTTTGCAAATACGGAGGGTAATTTGAATAGGTTGATTATGGAATATGTTATGAAGGAAGGTTATCTTAATACATGCTTTCTTATGAATATATTCATGATATTATACCCATAGATATTAATACAAACTCTTGATTTCTTTTGTAAATCATCATGAAAATAGTTATATTGATACGTAGTTTTCATACCCTTTGTTATTAACGAAATACAATTTGAATTGTATTATTATTATTATTATTGTTATTATTAAATCAAAACAATGTTTTTGTCAAAAGAAAAATTGACTAAAGTTTTATATGATTATATCATGGATTTTTTATTTTGATTCATCTCTATTAATATGAAAACCAATTTTTATGGTTATTGTATATCCAAAGAAATTGATGATAAAACCTTTAGTATAATTACATACATTGCATGAATCATGGTATATAAACGTAATGAAAAAGAGATAAAACATTTTGATTAACATATTTATTATTATATGGCATTTTAATTAAAATATGGTTGTTTATCATGCAGATTGATAAGGTGGCAGATTTATTTTATCATAAGAATCCATATCCATATCTCATGACACATGCAAACAAGTTGACATCTACAAATGCAGTCTACAGTTGACATCCTTCACACCGTTCTGATCACCACCTTCCTTTGTAGATACAACATGGTTTATGTATTCAGCAATAGAAAGAATGAAATAGTTGATGAAGATAATAAGATCCCACGCCATGCCATTGACCACATGGTGGATCAATTCCTTTATGTGAAAATAACTAAAATGATATATAGTTTGGAAGATGGTTCTTGCATAGTATTTATTTCCATGACAATCAAAATGGTGACATCTTTTGAATTCAATACCAATATTTTAAATAGCGACAAACCTCATCTTCCACCAAGTAGCATTGTGGGAAGCATATGTTATGTATGCAATACAAAATTGGTTTCCAACACATAAAAGCGGGGATGGTGAATGAAAAGGTGGTAAAACATGGGATACGACAGCCACCATGCCACATATCTTCCATCAAAACCATCAGCTCTCTCATGCCTAATGCAGAGCAATATACATTAGCAGAAAATGGACAACAACAGTTTGTGAGGAATGAATCCAAAATGCCTCTTGCAGTGTGCTATCATCAAGTAATTACTAAGCCACACAAAGTCATGATAAAGTCGGCTGGTGAAAAACATGTTTTTTAATCTTCAATGAACAGTGTATCTATCTTTGGAGATATCATCTTGCATAACTAACGATCAAAAAATATATTTATTCAATGATTAATGAGCCAGTGATATAAATTAATAAAGTGATCAGTTATGAGGCAGAGCAATCACGAAATAGATCTTGTCAACAAATTGAGCCACCCAATATTCCAAAAGAGCACTCGGTATGAAGATATGAGAAATATTGATGAAGATAAGGTCCCATATCGAAGACCACCACTAAAAAAAAAAACCTATTGCAAAGGCTGTTGGTTTGGAGTCACAAGATGATGACCTCGAATTGATGGAACTTTCTCAAGAATCTAAGCCCGGGAAAGCAAGTTATAGGAAACATGTTTCCTAGCCTGAAGCATTACCAATGGACTTTGTAGTGCGTCCTTAGTCAAAGATGGATCCTAAATAAATTAGAGCCTATACAAACAAGATGAGCATCGAGGAAAGATGAATAAGAAGCTACAGAATCTAAAAGCACCAAAGAAGAGGAAAATTCAGGCGACCAAGATCAGTGTGGAAGGGTGTGGTATGTTGAAATATTTCTAGTTGAGAGATGCAAATTTAATCCTAAATCCTCCTGTCAAATCTGGTGGGGATTTAATCAGAAACCTAATTGTATTCTATTTCCCTCACATTAATAATGTCTTCATAAAATGCATCCAAGGAGTGTTTTTATACCGAATGAATCAGTTTGGAAGTTATCCAACCGAATGGTTGGCTGATTATGGCTGATTAAGAGGTGTATTTGTTATCGAAACTAATGTAATAGGTTAGTTGTAGGTTAGTTTATGGTGAAAGGGTGTGATGATCCATCATACCTTTTCAAATTCATATTTATATTCAGTCTCAAATCTGCAAAGAGAACAACATTGAATGATGATATGATGATTGATGATGAATTCTTGAGGAATGATGAAGTAAAAGAGAGTGGATTTCAGACATTGTATGCAAGAAATCTAATATATGCCTTCTAAACGAAGAGAGATAAGTCAGTATTTATTTCAATTTCACAATCATTTTTGCTTTTGCTTTACAATCAAGTCCTTCAGATAAACAAATTGACATTCTTTAAAGTGATAGTTTTGATTTGCGCATATTTCAATTTAAGTTTATGTTTCGTATATTCAATTATTTCTTTCTCATTTTCACATGGTTAAAATCTTATTGATTAAAATATTGATCAATTAGTCCGTCATTTGAGAAATAGTATTAAATTGAAATACTTTTAAACCTTTTAGTTATATGTGCATATTATTACGCCTTTAAGGTGATAAGCTTTTGTTTTCAAAGCCATCTCTGAAGTTGAACGTAGGATTGGAGAATTATCAACTCTGTTTTCCCACTATTGGAATAAAGCACTGGTCTCTCTCATTATTTGAATTCGGTATTAGGTTTCATTGTTTCAAGTTTTTTGAATTACTATTTTATTTCATCTAATTCAGTTCATATTTCAATCATATCAAGCAATATTAAATACATTACATTTCATTAACACGTATGTTTTCAGTTTTGTGATCTTATTAACACATTGAGAAGCAGGAGTTGAAGTTGTTAGTTATCCGTTGTAGGAATTTTTTAAGAAGACTTTGAAGACAGGTTTTAAAGTGCAGGCCCACCAGCTTTGGTTCCATGGAATCAGAATTTTAGGAGGTTGTCGAAACCTTGTTCATTGGCAAATTGATCATATTTATCTTCATTAGATAAACGAAATCTGTTAGGAGTCCAATCTGTCGATTTGAGCACCAACAGATTGGCGACTCTACTGGGGATTGAGTTGCAATTAAACTTTATAACTTTTTTGTTTTTAGACCAGCATAGAGATTCATTAAATTAAGACATTGTGGTGAGTTTTATAATTCAGATTTGATTTAGAATTAATACTTTAATTCAGCTTTTAATTTTTCATTCTTTATTAAAGCAT
>MU228505.1:424172-439287 GCA_018584345.1 Thuja plicata
TGATAAGAAAACCATAGAAAGGAAATTTCAGGAAGGAGACTTAGTTTTGAGATGGAATGTGAAAGATCAAGACAAAGGTAAACATGGAAAGTTTGATGCTTTATGGATAGGTCCTTTTGTCATCATTTTTAAAGGAGGTGAGAATTATTACATTTTACAAGATTTGGAAGGTTACAATAAGGAAATTCCTGTGCATGGTCAGTATCTTAAACCTTTCTTTCATTAAAGATACCAATAGGCAAGTATTCTTTCTTTTTCCTTTCCTTATATACATATATTATCGTTGTGTTTTCTAATGGTTTTCTTTCCAGAGATAGCTTGGATCTTGTTGTGTTTAGGTATAAACACACATCCTCAGAAAGAGCCACTGGTGGAACCCATATCAACAAAGTGATTTGTATCCGTTCTTATTCAGGGAAGTAGTGGATTTCATGGAAGACAAACTACTACAGCTTGCAGAATTGGATGAGATAAGAAATAGAGATCATGAAAGAAACCAGGAATTGCAACAAAAAGTACAAGATTTATTTGATAAGAAAACCATAGAAAGGAAATTTTAGGAAGGAGACTTAGTTTTGAGATGGAATGTGAAAGATAAAGACAAAGGTAAACATGGAAATTTTGATGCTTTATGGATAGGTCCTTTTGTCATCATTTTTAAAGGAGGTGAGAATTATTACATTTTACAAGATTTGGAAGGTTACAATCAAGAAATTCCTTTGCATGGTCAGTATCTTAAACCTTTCTTTCATTAAAGATACCAATAGGCAAGTATTCTTTCTTTTTCCTTTCCTTATATACATATATTATCATTGTGTTTTATAATGGTTTGCTTTCCAGAGATAGCTTGAATCTTGTTGTGTTCAGGTATAAACACACATCCCCAGAAAGAGCCGCTGGTGGAACCCATATCAAAAAAGTGATTTGTATCCGTTCTTATTCAGGGAAGTACCTATCTACATTACCCACTTGTCTTTCATAGTTTCTTTTTTCATCCTTGTCTTGTCAAAGTGTTGTTACGTATTTATTCACTTTCATATGTATTAATGCTTAATGTTTGAAGATTCATATTTGTATTAGAATCATTTCTTAAATTTTATTTTCCACTAGGGGAATCCAAGAATATAATTTTATGACTTTCCTTCCTTAAAGATACAACGTAATTGCAATTGATCTTAAATGTGCTACTAACTAAGTTCAAAGTCTTATGTGATGTTTTCATATAAATCCTAATACAATTAAAAGGGATTTCACATATTTTACCGTTGCATTATAAATCACTAATTCATATTAATGGTAAAAGTGGTCAAATTATAATCGTGACCTAAGGAGTAATATTTTATGTAGGAAATTATATCTTTAATTTAATGATGTATTCTAATATTTTGATGTGTTGAAGAAAATTGATCCTGATTTACATAACTCTCATGGATTTGAATGTTTATCATTTTCAATGAAAAGACAATGTCATTATTTATGATCATGATTGTTATAATTTGACAAATAACGATAATGATAAAAGATGTTTCTTTTTCATACATGTGAGTCTATGTAATATATCCTAATTCCTATAGAATGACTAGGTTTGTCATTATTTTAATGGCATGAGAATTATAAAGGAAAGTACTAATAAGTATATATATCTATTTAAAAGTATCATGCTTATGAATATAAGAAGGAATTTGAAAAAATGATATCGTTGTTTTAAAAAGGGTGATACTATATTAATACCATGTTATTTTCGAAAACACTCATATTATTATCTACACATATTTATGTTTCTTATTCTCCTTCCATGATATCGATATGTGATAAATGACATTTCTTTTTCATACATATGAATCTATATATTGTGCCTTAAAAAATGACTAGGGTTATCATTGTTGTGTAAAAAGAACATAAGGAAGAAATTTGATAGATATGAAATATCTCTTAGCAAATTTGTTATGCTTTGCAAATACGGAGGGGAATTTGAATAGGTTGATTATGGAATACATTATGAAGGAAGGTTATCTTAATACATGCTTTCTTATGAATATATTCATGATATTATACCCATGGATATTAATACACACTTTTGATTTCTTTTGTAAATCATCATGAAAATAGTTATATTGATACGTAGTTTTTATACCCTTTGTTATTAACGAAGGACAATTTGAATGGTATTATTATTATTATTATCATTATTATTATTAAATTGAAAAAATGTTTTTGTCAAAAGAAAAATCGACTAAAGTTTTATATGATTATATCATGGATTTTTTTATTTTGATTCATCTCTATTAATATGAAAACCAATTTTTATGGTTATTGTATATCCAAAGAAATTGATGATAAAACCTTTAGTATAATTACATATATTGCATGAATGATGGTATATAAACGTAATGAAAAAGAGATAAAACATTTTGATTAACATATTTATTATTATATGGCATTTTAATTAAAATATGGTTGTTTATCATGCAGATTGATAAGGTGGCAGATTTGTTTTATCATAAGAATCCATATCCATATCTCTCGACACATGCAAACAAGTCAACATCTACAAATGCAATCTACAGTCGACATCCTCCACACCGTTCTGATCACCACCTTCCTTTGTAGATACAACATGGCTTATGTATTCAACAATAGCAAGAATGAAATAGTCGATGAAGATAATAAGATCCCATGCCATGCCATTGACCACATGGTGGATCAATTCCTTTATGTGACAATAACTAAAATGATATATAGTTTGGAAGATGGTGCTTGCATAGTATTTATTTCCATGACAATCAAAATGGTGACATCTTTTGAATTGAATACCAATATTTTAAACAGCGACAGCCTCATCTTCCACCAAGTAGCATTATGGGAAGCATATGTTATGTATGAAATACAAAATCAGTTTCCAGCACATAAAAGCGGGGATGGTGAATGAAAATGTGGTAAAAAATGGGATTCGATAGCCACCATGCCACATATCTTCCATCAAAACCATCAGCTCTCTCACGCCTAATGCAGAGCAATATACATTAGCAGCAAATGGACAACAAAAGTTTGTGAGGAATGAATCCAAAATGCCTCTTGCAGTGTGCTATCATCAAGTAATTAATAAGCCCCACAAAGTCATGATAAAGCCGGCTGGTGAAAAACATGTTTTTTAATCTGCAATGAATAGTGTATCTATCTTTGGAGATATCATCTTGCATGACTAACGATCAACAAATATATTTAATCAATGATTAATGAGCCGGTGATATAAATTAATAAAGTGATTAGTTATGAGGCAGAGCAATCAAAAAATAGATCTTGTCAACAAATTGAACCGCCCAATATTCCAAAAGAGCACTCGGTGAGAAATATTGATGAAGACAAGGTCCCATATCAAAGACCACAAGATGATGACCTCGACTTGATAGAAATTTCTCAGGAATCTAAGCCTGGGGAAGCAGGTTATAGGCAACATGTTTCCTGGCTTGAAGCATTACCAATGGACTTTGTAGTGCATCCTCAGTCAAAGATGGATCTTGAAGAAATCAGAGCCTGTGCAAACAAGATGAGCATCAAGGAAAGATGAATAAGAAGCTGTAGAATCTGAAAGCTCCAAAGAAGAGGAAAATTCAGGCGACTGAGATCAGTGTGGAAGGGTGTGGTATGCTGAAATATTTCTATTTGGGAGATGCAAATTTAATCCTAAATTCTCCTGTCAACTCTAGTGGGGATTTAATCAGAAACCTAGTTGTATTCTAGTTCCCTCACATTAATAATGTCTTCATAAAGTGCATCCAAGGAGGGTTTTTATAATGAATGAATCAGTTTGGAAGTTATCCAACCAAATGGTTGGTTGATTATGGCTAATTAAGAGGTGTATTTGTTATCCAAACTGTTTTAATAGGTTAGTTGTAGGTTAGTTTATGGTGAAAGGGTGTAATATCCATCATACCTTTTCAAATTCATATTTATATTCAGTCTCAAATCTGCAAAGAGAACAACATTGAATGAGGATACAATGATTGATGATGAATTCTTGAGGAATGATGAAGTAAAAGAGAGTTGATTTCAGACATTGTATGCAAGAAATCTAATATATGCCTTCTAAATGAAGAGAGATAAGTCAGTATTTATTTCAATTTTGCAATCATTTTTTCTTTTTCTTTACAATCAAGTCCTTCAGATAAACAAATCGACATTCTTTAAAGTGATAGTTTTTCTTTGGGAATATTTCAATTTAAGTTTATGTTTCGTCTATTCAATTATTTCTCTCATTTTCACATGGTTAAAATCTTATTGATTAAAATATTGATCAATTAGTCCGTCATTTGAGAAATAGTATTAAATTGAAATACTTTTAAACCTTTTAGTTATATGTGCATATTATTACCTCTTTAAAGTGATAAGATTTTGTTTTCAAAGCCGTCTCTGAAGTTGAACGTAGGATTGGAGAATTATCAACTCTATTTGCCCATTATTGGAATAAAGCACTGGTTTTTCTCGTTATTTGAATTCGGTATTAGGTTTCATTGTTTCAAGTTTTTTGAATTAATCTTTTATTTCATCTAATTCAATTCATATTTCAATCATATCAAGCAATATTAAATACATTACATTTCATTAACACATATGTTTTCAGTTTTGTGATCTTATTAACACATTGAGAAGCAGGAGTTGAAGTTGTTAGTTATCTGTTGTAGGAATTTTTTAGGAAGACTTTGAAGATAGGTTTTAAAGTGCAAGCCCACCAGCCTTGGTTCCATGGAATCAGAATTATAGGAGATTTTCAAAACCTCATTCATTGGCAAATCGATCATATTTATCTTCATTGGATAAATGAAATCCGTTAGGAGTCCAATCTGTCGATTTGAGCACCAACACACTGGACATAAACATCAAACCTATCAAGAAAAAGCTTAGAAAGATGCATCCTAAAGTGGCACTACTTGTCAAAGTGGAGCTAGAAAAATTACTCCATGCCAAGATCATCCACCCCATTGACTACTCTGACTAGATTTCTAATATGGTGCCCGTCTCTAAGCCGGATAAATCAATCAGGATATGCACAGATTTTAGAGACCTCAATAAGACATGTCCCAAGGATGATTTCCCCTTTCCAAACATAGACATGATTGTAGATCTTATAGAAGGACATGAGATGTTGTCACTCATGGATGAATTTTCCAAATATAATTAGATTCGTATTGTAGAAGAAGATCAGCATAAGACAACATTGACAACCCCTTGGGGCACCTTCTACTATAACATGATTCCTTTTGGCTTAAAGAACACTGGGGAAACCTATCAAAGAGCAATGAATACCATTTTTCATGACATGATCCACAAGATCCTTGAAGACTATGTGGATGATATCTTGGCAAAATCAGTAAAAAGGGAAGATCACCTGGATGTTCTAGAATGTGTCTTTGACAAAATTGGACACTACTACTTAATGCTCAACCCTAAGAAATGTGTCTTTGGAGTCACATCAGAAAAACTCCTCAGGTTTATTGTATCCAGATGAGGCATTGAAATTGATCCAAAGAAAGTGTAATCTATCATAGAGATGCCTCCACCAAAAACACTCTGACAGCTACACAGCCTCCAAGGAAAGCTACAATCTATGCGCCATTTCATCTCTCAACTAGCAGACAAGTGCCAACCATTCACTCATATCCTACCCAAAGACAACACATTCAAGTGGGATCCTCAGTGTCAGAAGAGTTTTGACAAAATCAAAGAATACTTGGCTAATCCACCCATCTTAGTACCGCCTGTACCTAGTCAACCACTCATCTTATACATTTCTGCTACTACTATAGTATTGGGGGAACTCCTTGCTCAATTGAATGATTAAGGAAAAGAAAGGGCCATTTATTATATCAGTCAAACCTTAATAGGTTATGAGCTCAATTACTCTCCTATGGAAAAAGCATGTCTGGCAGTGGTCTTTGCCACTCAAAATTTTTTCCACTACATGCTTAGTCACACAACCAAGCTCATTTCAAAGGTGGATCCTCTCAAGTACCTACTCTCCAGGACTACACTTACAGGTCGCATGGAAAAATGGGTTATGTTGCTAAGTGAATTCGATATTCAGTATGTTGACAGAAAAGCCATTAAAGGGAAAGTCATTTCCAATCAGCTAGCCAAAGCACCATTGGTAGATGCATATCCTTTGATCACAGAATTTATAGATGAGCAGTTGTACATGGTAGAAGAATAACCAACATGGCAACTCTACTTTGATGGGTCCTACACAACTCATGATGCAGGGGAAGGAATACTTTTTGTCACACCTCAAGGTGACTACATCCCCATGTCATTCAAATTGGGATTTCCCTACACAAACAACATTGTAGAATATGAAGCGCTCATTGTAGGACTCTGCATGGCTATAGAATGGAACATCACAAATATCAGGATCTTTGGTGACTCCCAACTCATCATCAAACAAGTCTTGGATGAGTACCAAACCAAAGATGATAAGTGGACGCCATATAAACAAATGGTTGACAAGCTGAAAGAACATTTACTCCATTTGAAAATAACATAGGTACCATGTCTACAAAACAAAGTTGCTGATGCAATGGCTACAATTGGCTCCCTCCTTGAGATTCCTCACAAATCTACACAGTATGAATTCTTAGTTGAGCAACTACATGCTCCCACTTCTGAGAATGATGAATCAAATCGCGTATGTGTCTTGGTTGGTCCTCAGTCCCTGTGGTACCATGATATCCAAGCTTACCTAAAAAATGGTATCATATCTCCTCATCTCACTACAAACCAACGCCAAAACTTTATCTGCAGAGCATCCCGTTACACCCTTGTAGCTAATACCCTTTATCATCGAGGCTATCACAATGTACTCTCTAGATGTTTAGATGAAAAAAAAGCTGCCCAAGATCTAAAAGAGGTACATGCTGGAATCTACGGTGCCCACACAAGTGGCATGGTCCTAGCCAAGAAAATTCTATGTATAGGGTACTATTGGCTTACAATGGAACATGATGCTTGTGAGTTCATCAAAAAGTGCCTACCTTGTCAACAACATGCTAATTTGATCCATGCTACTGCTCAGGACCTCAGACCTATTGCGCCTCCTTGGCCCTTCTCTTGTTGGGGTTTCAACCTCATTGGTAAGATTACCCCCCTCTCCTCTGAAGGCCACAAGTACATAATCACAGCTACGGAGAACTTCACAAAGTGGGTCGAAGCAATTCTGCTCACACTCACTACTGGTGACCAGATATCCAAATTCATCCTCTACCACATAATTTGCTACTTCAGCATACCCTCCACCATCTTCACAGTTCATGGTACACCATTTGAAAATCAAAATGTCAGTGATCTTTGTGCTTTCCTCCATATCCATCACTGTTTCTCCAGTCCATATTTCCTGCAAGGTAACGGACAAGCCGAGGCAACTAATAAAACCATCCTCAAAATCCTCAAGAAAGTTGTCAATGATACTGGTCATGATTGGCATCTCTAGATCAATCCTACCCTCTGGGAATATCGCACTTCCTACCATTCTCTTACTGGCACTACTCCCTACTCCCTAGTCTACGGTGCTGAAGAAGTCTTACCAATTGAGGTTGAACTACCCTCCCCCTGAGTATCACTAAGAGGCCTAATTGATGATGAAGATTACCGGGTAGCATGACTCACACAACTGGATCTCCTAGATGAAAAGTGCTAGCAAGCTTATGATCACCCGATTGTTTACCAGAATAGACTCAAAAGAAACTATAACAAGAAGGTCTACCCATGCTAGTTCTAGGTAGGGGACCTTGTGCTAAAAGAAAATCAGAAAGTGGGTATTGATTGGGAAAAGAAAGGCAAGTTTGAAGTCACCTGGCAAGGTCCATATGATGTCACTGCATGGTTTAGTTCTAGGGCATATCAACTCTCCACTCCTAAAGGAGAGTCATTAAATGATCCTATCAACATCATTCAACTCAGGTGCTTCTATGCCTAATGGCTTGTTGTTCATTCCAGTTATCTGAGAAAATCCATAAAAAGTGTAAAGAGTCTTGAAGAAAGCACAAAAACAATGAAAAATAGTCTTAAAAAAATCTCTAAAAAGAAGAAAAATGAAGCTGAGAAAATGGTTGTAATGGTGAAAACCTGGTAAACAGGCACTTGGGCAATATTAAAAAAAATCAAAAAAATCAAAAATATCAAAAAGATAAAGAGACAAACTTTTGTCCAGTGGTGAAAACTTGGCAATTAGGTGCCTTGGACAAGTATGGGTGATGAAAACCTAGGAACAGGTGTCACAGATAATGGACGATTCCATTATCTATCAAAATCTCATTTCCTTCCATCCCCAACACCATCTCCACATTCCCTAGATTCCCTGGGTGTTCGCATATTAAAGGCACTAGTCCAGAATGATCTTCCTATCTCATAATCCTTAGCTTTTGTACATATAATCTTGTATATTGTTGTCCATATGTTGTACTATTCTAAGAGCTCTAAGTGTCAGTCCTATATATCACTCGTGTCTTGAGTTGCTCCTTATCATAGATTGGTTCTATATTTTGCTGGTAGTGCGCATTTGATCAATCAACTTGGTAAGTCCCATATTTCTAGAAATGAGTCTTGAGGATGTGTCCTTCCTCTTGTCAACTTAGATCTAGATTATCATCATCTTTGGGTTCTTGCAAGATGTATCTTTCCTCTTGAACTAATCAATTAGCACACGCACCTATCACACACATCAAGACAAGTAACATGATCCAATCAAATATTTGTAGCAACCTTTATACGTAATCACTGTAACTAATCACTTGTAATTAATCACTCAATTTGATACTTGTACATTCATAATGCACTCCATCTTCCCACCATCATGCTCGCATCCTGAGTCATCATCCTACTAAAATTCCATACCCCATCCTCCATAGTCCACCCGTCTGGTTTATCAGTTGATTGTGACACACAAAAAAATAAATATAAAAATATAAAAAAAAATAAAAAATCTGAGACTCAAATGCCACAGCTTGTTCAACCTCAAACAACTCATCATCTGAGCTCTTCAATCACACTTTGCATTCCTTCATCATAGATGCTTTGGAGATTGAAATCAAGGAAATTGATGCAAAAGTTCTTCAATCGCACTTTGCATTCCTTCATCATGGATGCTTTGGAGATTGAAAGCAAGGAAATTGATGCAAAAGTTCTTCAATCGTACTTTGCATTCCTTCACCATGGATGCTTTGGGGATTGAAAGCAAGGAAATTGATGCAGAGAACAACCAAAAGAAAATCCAAGAACAAGAGAAGGATGATCTACTGCTCATGGTGTCATTGTTAGATTCATTTGAAGATCATTTAAGGCATGTTGCATTGTTAGATTCAGTTTAGGTCTGGTTCATTATCTTGCATTGTTAGGGTTATCATCTTGCATTATTAAGTTCATTTTAGGTTCATTATATCATCTTGCATTTTTAAGTTCATTTTAGGTTCATTATATCATCTTGCATTATTAAGTTCATTTTAGGTTCATTATATCATCTTGCATTATTAAGTTCATTTTAGGATCATTATATCATCTTGCATTATTAAGTTCATTTTAGGTTCATTGTATCATCTTGCATTGTTAATCCATTTTAGGTTCATTATTAATCTTTCATAACTCATTCATTTTCGGTTCATCTTGCATTCATCCATTTTTATCATCTCACATATTTACAACATTTAGATTCATATACCATTTGCATAATTAATTCATTTAGATTCATTTTAGTCTTGCATTGTTAAAATATCATTCATCTATGCATATTCATAAAACATCAACATATATATTGCTTACATCATAAAAACACATCACATCCTGCATCCACACATGTTAGTACATCACATACATATAAGCATCATCCATCCTGCATAAGTAATACATCATATATACATAATTAGGTCATACATTACATCACATCTTGCAAGCATCAAATGTCAGTAATCATATAGTATGCATCAACACATCATATAAATCATACATCATGAGCATCAATAGAGTCCTCATCATATATATCTCTTAGTGTCTGTCAATAAAATACATCACATGCACCTCAGTGCCAATATACATGTGTAACCTCAAAAATGCAAAACTGTGTGTCATATAATCCTCTGACCAATCATGCTGGTGGCTGTGATGGCTCACCTCCCTATCCTGGTGGTGGACATGGTGGCATCCCCACTAACCCTTGTGAGGTGTAAGTCCGCACTATGCTCTGAGAATGAGATCTCTCTGAGTAGTCCTGTCTCTGTCCCTCAGGAACAAGTTGATGATAGAGTGCTCTTTAGTGGGATGCCTCCCTCCCTGCCCTATTTGCATCCCTATGGGCTACGAATGCCTCTGCTACCACCTGTCCTACCCCACTTGCCACTGTAGCCTATCGAGCGATGTCTCGCTCAGCCCTATATGTCTCTACCTGTCGCAGTGCTGCATCCCTCTCTGAGGTCAATGTAGAAATTTGCTCTGTGGCCTGCTCCACCTATAAAGTCAATGTATCTAACTGTCCTGTGAGGGTATCTATCTCAGCACGTATATCTCCAGCATCTTGAGTAAGGTCCACCATAGAAAACTCGCTTGAGTCCACCCTACCCTAAAGAATGTCAAGTACACCCTCTTCCTTGTCTGCCCATGCTGTCTCGGCCATTAGTAAACCCTGTATCTGGGCTATCTCTGGATGTAAGCTAGCATCAGACACCACTGCCATATATAGTAAACCACGTAGTCTGGTGCACTTCATCTAAAGACTATCTCACTCTGCAAGGATAGTATCATGTGTCTCCTATGCTACATACCCTATAGGTGGCCCCTGTGGTACCTATACCTGTGGTGGCACTAGTGGTGTCTGTACCTGTACCTATGCCTGATCCTGTGGTGGAACTGGTGGTGCTTATGCCTGATCTTGCACCTGTGGTGGCACTAGTGGTGCCTATACTTGTACCTGTGCCTGATCCTTTGGTGGCACTGGTGGTGCCTATGCCTGATCCTGCACCTATGGTGGCACTGGTGGTGCCTATGCCTAATCCTGTACATGAGCCCCTGTGCGAGGTCTCACCCATCTCCGCAACCTCCTCCTCTGGCCTACTATTGAGGTCTCTAGGGAATCACTGATCTCAGTGCCATCATCCACATCTAGATCACCTGTAGACTGCTCATGGGTAGCCACCTGCGCCAGGTCGGTTAGTCTCAGTGGTGTGTGCGCCGCCCACCACGCTACGTACTCTGGGGTCATCTCTGCATCAGTAATATCTAGTCACACCACAAAGTCAAGCCATGGCATATCCCTCTAGGATTCCCTCACTATGAGAGCATCCATATACCTGCCCCAGGTCCCTACCTCCCTGGTGACATGAGGATGTAAGGCACCCTCTGCCACCACTCCCTGCTGCAGCTCAAACTGCCGCATGACCCTGGATGGTCTATATCTCTCTATCTGGTGGATGGTCTTCCCCAGTAGAAATAAAATAGTCTGAATGTATGAAAGATATAGGAAATCCTCAAAACCATCCTCCACCCCTGCTACCTAGTCCATCACCCCCCATGGCTCACATAACCTGTACGGGGTCCAGCAAAAAACCTGAACCACGTCTAACAGTCATCTCCAGTATCCCGTCTGCCTGATAGAGGTGTATCTCAGAGGGAGCCTATATCTAGAGGCATAAGGCTCCCTAGGCTGGCACGACTCCCTCACCCTCATGGGTCAGAACACTACAATGTGCTCCCAGGCCCACACTAATAGCAGTGTAACCCTTGTCCCCATGTTGCGTGCCTCGCAGTACACAACCATGTGCAAATCATGGTATAGTTGTCCTAAGTCAACATACCCCCAGCAATATGAGGTCCCTTCCTCTAGCATCTGAGCTAAAGCCCACAACCAGCCCATCCCAAACCCATGTCCTGCTAGGTCTGCCAACATTAGTCCCCCAATCAATCCAACAATATAGAGGGCTATCTGCCTCAATCTCCTATCCACTGCTAGCTGCCATGGCATCTAGGTCTGATATGTTGGGATCCACCTCATAGGCCACCTAAATGCAATCTCAATGTAGTGGTCATTATACTCCAACCTGTATCTAGGTATCGTTCCTCAGATAGGTATCCGTAGAATGTACCACGTGTCCTCTAAGGTAATCGTCACCTCTCTAGTAGGCAAGTGAAAAGTGGTCATGTTGCAGTGCCACCGCTCGATCAAGGCGGTCATCATACCATTGTGCACCTGTAGCCTAGGCCAACAGGGCACATAATCTAACCCTACGATAGCTAACAGTCCCCAATCATCCTCTAACAACTGAGCCTCCAACTCCATGTTAGGAGGCCAATGCTCCCGAGATCCCAATGGTGGGAACTGCTCCTGCAAAAATTTTAGAATCCACCATGTCAGTCACGTGTTCTTCTAATCCTTATCTAACCCTTCCCAAAATGGGGAATCTTCTCCCTAGGTCTTATGCCGACCCATCCGTGGTCCCCGTCGGGTCCCTTCGTTCCCTTCCCTTTCGACATTTTCCCTTTTAGGCAAAAAAGCTAGTTTAGCCAAAAATGTTGGTTCATACACCGGCATCTCCGCCTATTTACCCACAGACCAGCATCTTCAAAGATGCGGGTCTGGTTCTAGCATCTTTGAAGACGCTGGTCCAGCACCGTCAGCTTCACAAACGCTGATCCGGGGATTGACGTCTGCAAAGATGTCGATCTAGAGATCGACATCCTTATAGACGTTAGTTTGAGAACTGGCGTCTCCGGTCTGAAACTTAATGTACCCTCATTAATGCCTACCTACCCCCCCCAAAGCAATAATGACTTAATGATAATTAATGCAAGGTCTAGGATAGTCCACTCACCGGTACCAGTCACTTGACAGGCCTCCCGTGTGTCCTAACGCGCTCTCCAAGCTATCCCTTCATCTTCTCATCAGCCATTGCTTCACGCAGAGGTCAGATTTGCACTATTCACTATTGACAAATGACCTTCTTTACTCCCCCAGGCCCTCTTATAGCCCCCATTTTTGCCAAAAAAAAATTTCCCCACCCGTCTTCACCCCCCCCATGTATATTTTTGTATATCTTGTCCTGTTGTATAGTTGAAATACGCATAAAAACTCAAAAACATTTAAAAATTGTGAAAAATCCAAAAAATTCCAAAAAATTCCAAAAATTCCAAAAACATCAAATATTCTCAAAAACATGCAATAACACTTCATTCTTTCCACATTGTTTTAGATCTTAGTTTTTCAGCGACGTTTTGACTCCTGCGAATGCGACACAGTTCTTCACCAAATCAATTCTGTGATTGACTATCCTTGCTTCCCATCCTGTTCACAGCTTTTGCTAGCGAATATCTTTCCATCAAATCATATAAAATCCAATCTTTTCTCGTCAAGATGCATCCTTCCAGCGTCGGCTTATCAACTCCTTCATCCAATCAATCTTGTTCATGGCAAGAACTTTGTACCGAATGACTGCTTGGTCAGGAGGCCTTCTTTATTGATTTTATCTTTTTTTGTGTCAGTTCAAACCTACTCACCACTTCCTCGATCTGCTATATCTTGGTGCGTTGTGACTGGTCATTACTGATACATTTGTCTTTTGCAGTGTGTTTTTGTTTACGCATCTAGTCCATGCAAAGGAATCTTGTCATCTGTGGTTTCTAACACATGATGCATACCTCCTCTTGCAATATCAAAATCGGATGTGCTCTCCATAATTTTCACACAAATGGATCCCAATGCTCATTAGTTGCATATAATCTCATTTGCATTTGCATTCTTAATTGCATTTCAGAAGGCTTCTATTTATTCCCTCCTTCCTTTCCCCTCTCCCGTTGCATCTTTTTCAAGAAAATTCCACAATGTCACCTTTTTTGTGTTCTTTTCTCGAGGGGGCACAACCCCATATCATCATCGCTTCGGCATGACTCCTAGAAACCCTCTTCCTCTGGGGCAACTCATTTTCTTGTCTTTGACGAAACACCACTTGCGACACCATGTCAAAGAGGGGCAAAATGTAGACGTCCAAAAATATTAATATTACTATTAATATCATTTTTCCTATTATTCCTCTAACTATTTAATTTAATCAATTAAATATTTTCATTTATCAATAGTTTAAACACTATTCTAATGTATTTTATTTAAATACATTTGCCTCCATAAAATCCCCTTTTAATAAATTTATATTTATTAAATCCTTCATATTCCTAAATTCTTCTAAAGCATGATTTGTTCAAATTCAATTTGATTATAATCTAAACCCTAGCTAGGAACCTATTAATCCTACCCTAAAGCCTACCCTATTCCTACCCTACTCCCATCACCTCATTTCCTAAGTGTGCTTCCACACCTAACTGTCCTCTAAGCCTGTTTAATAGGTGATTTCTAACCTTTTTAAGGCTAATGGAATGCTCACCCACATGGGGAAATTCTCTCCAAAATGGGCACCCATTCCTCTTTAATTCCCTCTTACAACTTTGTCTCCTCTTTTGAAATATTGAGCTACTCAATTTTAATGCCAATTTTGACTCAAAATTGACCATCTTTTCAAGTCCATGTGTCTCCTATGTGGCTCTTATGTGGATGCCACATAGATGTCACTTCATCCAAGCCTCTTTCTCTCTCCAAAAACTCTATAAATAGAGGCCTTCTCCTCTCATATTTTCATCTCTCAATTTGCATTGTTATCATGCTAGAATTGTCTTAGAATTTTATAGTTGTTTTCATGCTAATGTTCTTAGATGCTAGCTTCATGTTTTTCATGCTCAAATTATTTTAGACATCACATGCTAGGTTCTAATTGGTGAATAAATCTTAGTTTCTATATAAGCATATGCATATCATCTTTACTTTCATAGCTTAGATTCATCATCTTGGAGAAGATTTGAGACTAGTCCCTCATATTAGCTCTTGAATCTTTCTTCTTTTTATCATAGTCTTGCATTTGCATTGGGATCCATAGTATTTGTGTGTTTGAGAGAGCACACCCACATATAATCTAAATAAGAAAATAAAAATGAGTTGACTAGGGTGCATTTGTTTACTCATTTTTAGCTTAATCTGATGTTATTTGGTATCCTTGTTGTTTGCTTGATCTCTTGCATGCTTTCTTGATATAATTTATGT
>MU228505.1:454344-501964 GCA_018584345.1 Thuja plicata
TTTCTAAGTTGTGTAATCTTTTATATATGGACAAGCTGGATTACATAAATGACATACGGTGCAATTTTACTCTTTTCTACTGTTGTCTCTTTACCTTGTATGTATGCTTTTCTGTGTTAAAGTTTATTAGGTATTCAGTAACACTCTGGTTATAAGGTAACCATCTAATTGTTTACAAGTTTCTTTCAAGGAGAGAATTAAATGTTGTGAATGATTTCAAGGAGCATACTACTTTGTTAAGGATCTGGTACAGTGGTCTTGAGGTAACAAGATAGTTTTTAAGGCAACCTATCCTAATTGTTTGAGCTGTAAGGGAGTTCAGTGTATGTTGTTTTTGTGATTTCTTTGCTTATTATTGACTCTGCAGCCCAAAGGATAGGCACTGGTTCAGAAAATTGTCTGATTATCTATCTGTGTCTGAGATATTCCAAGCTATCAAAACCAAATCAATTTAAACACTCTATTACTAAGAACATACAAGTTGAACTCATGAAGGACCTCTGTTAGCAGGACACTGTCCATAGTATTGATTCCTTGAAGAGTGAATCAACTAGGTTATCCCTCCTACAAGAAAAGGAAGAAGGATTAAAATCCTTGTATCACTGGTTTTTTGTCATATTTAAGGTTATGATTTGTATGGTTAAATCCTGTATATGATTATGCTTGGTCATTTACAAGATGTTTTATGAGTTGGTTCAGGAAAGATACATGACAAATCAGTGTCCACATCAATAAATATCGTGTTAACAGCCATTTTAAAAGGTAAAACCTGCCTGAGTATTTGTGGAGCTCAAAAATGAAGAAGGATATTATCCAGTCCTTAGAAATTAGGCTTTTCTTGTCTTTGAATTAGAATTAGGAGGTACAAGGTTCAAATAGACATTTCAAGCATTGTGGTTCATACAAGAAAAATCCCTAACAAGTTCAGTTTTGATATAGTGTATATCAACTATCAGAAGGTTGTAGCCTTAATCCTATTGAGAAGTGAGCCATATATCTTTAATAGGATTTTGTAAAGACTCCTAATAGGGTCTAGACTCCTAATGGGGTCATTGTACTTGGATTGCAAAGAATGCTCCTAAAAGTGAAAAGGAACTTTAACAGGTTCATTATAATAGTACAATATTTATGGGTACTAATTCCCACCGGGGTTTGCCTCTGATCAATATTTCCCCGTAAAGATATCATGTGTCATGTGTTCTTGTATTGAGCTTCATTATATGTATGTTTGATTTATGTTTAAGTTGTTGAATATAATAAATAGACAAACACTAATTCACCCCCCCCTCAGTGTTTCTAAAAATGTAAGCATGGATTAGTTGACAGAGAAAACTGAATTCAGACATCATAGATAGAATGGATTAGGTTATACTTAACAACGTGAATCCTCATAGCAAGGAGCTCAAAAGAACAAGAAACCTACTTGTAATCATTGTGGTAAGTTAGGGCCCACAAAAAATAAGTGTTGGAGCAATGGAAAGTCAAAATTTAATGATAAATGCTACAGGTGCAAAAAACATGGACATAGGGCAAGTGAATGCACTGAGAAACCTAAGTTTGAAGGAAAATGTTTCAATTGTAACAAACAAGGTCACAAGTCTTTTGAGTGCAAAACTATGAATTGGAATCCTACTAAACAACTAGCTGAAGTAATTTTTGGATGGGATTACAACACATGGAGCAGATGTTTTCATTGTAGTGAATATGGGCACATTGGTTCAAGTTGTGCAAAGACTCATCTTAGAAAAAGGAATCATACTAAGAGATGTTATGTGTGTAAACAACTCGGTCATCTAAGTAACAATTACATGAACAAAGAAAATGTGGATACTGGTTTTTAGAAAGGAAAATAAAAAGTTTCTAAAATCAGAACTCAGATGAGTCAGTAGTGGGTAAGGAAGTCTCTTGAGAATTCAAACCAAAACAATGAAGGATCAAATGGCACCCAAAATAGTTAATTGGATGGATCCACCATCTCTGAATAAATATGCAAGGAGACAACTAGAAATGTGTATACAAGCCATCATACATCAGTTCTGGATATGCTAGAAAATTGAAATCTACATATTGATGTACTAGGACACATTATGGTTCTAACCGAGTCAGGATCTCAGCTACAACCAAGTTACTCAGGCTTAATCGAGTTAAGTCAGGTTATATGGTTCAAAGATGCAAAGTTAGTTTTTGTCGAGCTTTCGAGTAATCCTAGAAGAACTTCCTGACCTTTCATAGCTACCATGTACAAAGCATTTAATGAAAAACTATGATGAAATTTCTCATAAATGGTGGAATCAAAGGGTTATTGTTTATATTTTATAGAGTGATTAAGAGATTTTAGTGATTACAGAGTGAATTTGTGTTTGAAAGCTTTAGTTGCATCAAATTTTTATCAATCCTCTGAGTGTTATGACATCTTCATCTAGCCGTAAGGTCAAGAAGGGATCCGAGATGTTAGTAAGGAATTCTTTCTATGAACCCCCAAAGTTCAAACTTCATCCAATGATTGCAGAGGAGATAGATCCGATGGCAGCCCATTCCCAAATTCCTCTGAAGGTACTATTTATTAACGACATCTGATCTTTCTATTATTGCACCATTCAATAGCTAGGCACATTGGAGATGAATCAAGCATATGAGAAACTTTGTGTGGATGGGGATCTGACGCCAGAACACAAGTACCTCAAATTCAAGGGCTTATCCCACATTTTGCATATGCCACAGAGCTTTTAGATCAAGTGGATTAGGTTTGTTTTGAGCCATGTTCATGATGTGCATCTCTAGTTGGAGCAACCATTGAAGATCACTAATACAATGGTACACCATGTGACAGGGTATCCAATGATTTAAAAATCTAAGGTGACCAAAACCCTACCCCGAGATGACCTAGCCAAGCAGACTCTTTCCAAGTAGGAAGGAAGAGGTATGAAATTGAATCGAGTTACTAACATGGAACTGAATTTTGGGATTCATGTGATTGCACACAAGATATATAGTTCTATCCAATGAAATAGTGTACCATGTGAGGCTGTGGACTTCACATACAAAGTGGTCAAGAACAATCTTTCATTCAACCTTGCCAAGTTGCAGGTCATCCAACTGAGCAAAAACATGGAGAGCATCCGGAAATCCAAGACCAATCCATGAAAGCTAGGTTCACTCTTGGTCTGAATATTATTTTATGTTCAGAATGTTTTCCCTTCAAAAGGCACAATTGTGTGGAAAAAGGACAGACCTATAGTCTATCAGATAAATGAATTATAGAAGAATTGGGAGATAAATTTGAAAGCATCATGGATTCTTACTTTGAAAGCTTCAGAGAGAAAATGCAGAATAGATTTAGAATTCCTAAACAATTGGTAGAAGTCTATAAGGATGACACATGTTTCCTAGTTGACTGTGACAAAGTATATATTCAAGTAGTCAAGCCTAGGCTTTCATAGGTGAAACCTCTTGCATATGAGGTTAACAATTATGAAACAAGAGACATCATTGATCAACAATTATGAACTTGTTGATCCCAAAGAACCATATTCTGGTACTTATGAAGAAACCAAGGGAAGAATATCATTGGAGATTGAGAGTCCTAAGATTTTGAAGAGAGGAAAGAAGATATTAGAGAAGTTTGGAAATAAATATGGCAAATCATCTGACTCTCCTCCTTCAATCACTGAAAGAAAAGGAGATGCCATAAAGATAGAAGATAATGAATTTGAGAAACAAGAAGAAGAGGTAGAAGCATATCCTCTTAAGAAGAAAAAGAGGCTAGCCCCTAAGAAAAAACCTAAGGCCCCTACCCCTATTTTCACTGCCAACAAACCCAGAAGATCTAGAAGAAAATTTACAATGCTTGAATAAGATGAAGAAGAAGATACAGTCACATTCAAGATGTCACCACCTACATTTGAGAAGAAGATTGAAGAATTAAAAGGAGGTAGTGGTATGGGATCTCTCAAATAATTCAAGTATGCTTCCAGAACCAAAGATGAGT
The DNA here is from genome assembly GCA_018584345.1 of Thuja plicata. Classification (NCBI taxonomy): domain Eukaryota; kingdom Viridiplantae; phylum Streptophyta; class Pinopsida; order Cupressales; family Cupressaceae; genus Thuja; species Thuja plicata. Next base: position 458,333 of record MU228505.1, read on the forward strand.
AGAAGATGATTGAGGATGCATTAGTAGAGAAAATGGCAAGATGGAAGTATGATCCATATGAATTGAAAAGCCATATCACTGAAGACCTTCTCAAGGCAATCACCATTCACTAGAACAATTCAGTTCAGATTGAAAAGGACATCAGAATTAAAAATTTGAAGCAAGTCATGCCTACTATGACTAGTAAAGAGGAAAAAGATGCTATGACTAAGTATGAGAGTAATCACACTCCAAATTTTAGGACTTTTAAAAATTTGAGCAAGAAAATAGAGGATGTTGTGCAGTTAGCAACAAAGATATGGAACAAAATTTTTTAAATCAAGGAAGAAGATAAGGCAGAGGAGCAGAGTACAGACCCTCATGTATAGATCATATATGAAGAACTACTTGAGGTTTAGACCATTGAAGAATATAATGTTGAACAGATAGCAGTAGAAGTGATGGCATCCCTACCCCAATCACCTATTTAGAAAATCCTATCTCTGAGAAAATAAAAAGTCACAAAGTATACATCAGGACTAGTAGGAACTGAGCATCAGGCTCTACCTACTATTGGGCCAAGCCAAATTGTGTCATAGAAGGATACTGTGAATGTTTCAATAGTTGGTACAAACTCTGTAGTTGGTGCATTAAAAGTTAATGACTTAATCCAACTGAACACTGAGGACAAGGATGAGGTTGGAAAAGGTAAGGAAATTATTCCTTCACCTAATCCCAAGGTCAAGGGTAAAGAAAAGGAAACAATAACTGATGAAGTTGATCTTGAGGAAGATATTGTGATTCTACATGGGGATCTTTCCATCCTAACAGCCGAGTAGATGGATATACTTAGGGAACTATGGAAGAAAAGAGAAAAACAACAGAAGATTCGAGCAGAAAAGAAAAGGAACATAGTTCTACAGGACATCAAAGGTATTTTCCTAGATTCACTAGAGATTGAAGTCAATGAGGAAGACTCAATAATGGATCAACTTGTTGGCATATTCCACAAATTTAATCATGATCTTAGTGGACAGGAGAAATTATTGCAGAAGGTAGAAAGAAATTTTGAAAATAAGGTTCTAGAGAATGTTGCAGGAAAGATTGCAATAGATCAAGTAAAGATAACAACTATGATTAGCTCTCTAGAAACCACTATGAATAATGTTGTGGAATTATTTGTAAATTTGAGTGACACCTCTAACTTTACCATGGAAATAAAGAACAAGATGACAAAGATTGACACTGATTTGAAGGCAACTGCAAGCCAGTTGGCACTTGGTTCAAGTTCAAGTTCAACACATTTTGTAAAGATCAAGTATTTGATTGATGTGTAGGAAGAGATACTAAGGGAAGAATCAAGTACAAGGGAATCCCTAATAGCTATACAGAGCCAACTCCTTCCTCATATGGATGTCATGTGGAAACATATTTCTCATGAAAAGACACTCATCCATGATAATAACTTTTTAGTTGCAGAGCTTATGATGGAGTCGTCTGTAGAAATTCAGATAGAGTTGCACATCCTGAAGGTGTTGCAAGACAATTGTGACAAGACTTTGTCTCAAATTTTAAAGGTACATTGTGATTTCCTTTCCTACTTTGGTATTACCTTGTAGATATACTTTTTGACATTTTTTTCAAAAACAAGGGGGAAAGCTAGAAATTGCATACAAAGGGGAAAGATAGAATGTGTATATATATGAGGAAATACATGTATAGAAAAGATATACAAAAATAGTTTTAAAAAATAAAAAACAGAGTCAGTCAAAATAGAGCAAGTACCCAAGCACGTGGTAAGGGGGAGTTTTGACTTAGCAGTTTGATCAAAAATTTTGTATGATAAGTATATTTGGCCACTAATGCCAAAAGGGGAGGTTGTAGACCTTATGGAAAGACATGTTATCAATTGGTTTAAAAAAACTTAGTCAATTATATGGATACAATGTTGACCAAGCCAACAAATTAAAGTGTCACTCGAGCAGTTGTAGTGTCGCTCAAGCAGTTGCAGTGTTGACTGAGAAGATAGTTCAAAACAATATCACCCGAGTCTCCACTGTTACCCAAAGTTACTATCTCTGAGTGGTCAATGTGACCCGAGCACCCAGTGTCACCTGATTGCAACAGTTTCCAATTCACTGTGTCGCCTGAGTGTCAGGATATCACCGGAGTGGATTACTGGACCTGAGTATCAACATTAGGCCCACTTAGCACATCTTATTTTATACTAATTAAGTATGTTAAGTAGTCAAATTATGAAGGTAATTGATTTTGATATATATATATATGTAAGGTACTTTGTTTATCAAATGTGTGGAATAGAAGTAAGAGTATGATATGCGAATAGGAAGTGGTAGATTGATTAGAAGGCTACAATAGTATAAAGGGAATAGAAGAGACTCATCAATCACATTAAGGTGATTAGTATTATCTCAAAGAATCTCATTCATCAAATTAGAGTTGCATAGAATATCATTTGCTGGTTCATCCTAACAGGTGTATTAGCAAAATCCTTTAACAGGGTGGACTTAATAGTCCATATCAAATCTCCTAATAGAGTGCATACTTTATTGTATTGTATAAATACTTTACCAAGGTAGACCTAAAAGTCCTTATTGCTCATAACAAGGCAAGCCATCAGAAGTGGTCAATTGTAAGCCTTAACTGACCAAATTTATTACTGTAGTACTAAATCTTGTGGGTACCATCCCACCCCAATTTTACTTTCTATTTGGAAGGTTTCTTGGTAACCAAATATTATGTCAAGTGTTAGAGATGTTTAATGCTTTTATATTCCATGCATGCAATTAGATTAGACAATCTAATAAATGATAAAAGAGTATAACTTTTATTGGTTCCTGATTCACCCCCTCCACCTCTCAGTCACCTAGCTTTATTATATTTCCAAAAATATGTATATATACTTGTAAATAGTCTAATATAAATATTAATATCAATAAATAAAGAAGAATACAGTCTAATCCTAAGAACTAATTACACCTAGTAATGATTTTATGTTTAAAATTATTAATATATTTAAATCAATAATATTTTTTATTTTACAATGACTCAAAATTTTAATAATAAATTAATTTTAAATTATATTTTATTAAGAAAAACTATGAAGTTCTAGGATCAAATTTGATGGCTAATTGATTAATATATTTTAACTTACCTCCTAATATTTTGTAAAGAAAAAATAACAAATAAAAGAAAAACTAAATTTGGATGATTTTTTAATATAATTATTTGTAATATTATAATTTAAAATAACAACTTCTAAAATATGAATAAAAATAAATATATTATGTTATATTATATAGAAGGTGTTGACGCGACTTTGTGATGGTCTCACCAATGGGAGATGAGCTGTCACCGAATACTGGGGTATCAACCAACTTCGGTTGGAGAGGCTTGCGGGATAGCGAGCTCTCCTAGCCTCCAAGCACTTGGTTGTTGGGTCACAACAGTGTGAGGTGATGCAGAAGCATCTTGGGTCATTGGTAATCCTTCTCAACCAAAAATATGTTGGTTTTGTTCATTAGTTTGTTTGGAGACTACTTAGGAAATACTATGTTGCTCGGGCATGTCGCTCGATTATGCTTTGGTCTCTGCTATTTAGGTTCTGTAGCTCGGGTATGCTTGCTTCTTTTTCTCAGGTCTATTGCTTGGGCATGTTTGTTTATTTCCTATTGCTCAGTTTTTGTTTCCTGTTTCTCAGGGTGTTCTTTGCCCGAGTCACTCTGTTGCTCAATCAACCTCTGCCCAAGATGCTTATTTTGGGAGTTGGATCTTTGGCCAACTTCTTCATTTATTTTTTATTGTTGAATTGATTTGGGGTCTCTCATTGGGATTTGTGCAGACCTAAATTTGGGTCTCTCTTATGGATTTGAGCATCGACATCCTTGTTGGACTCTTGTATATATTTGTTTCATTATTCTTAGTTTAGGAGTCAGTTCTTGGAATAACACTTAGAAGGTAGAAGATATATATTGAATTATCTGGAAGGCAGGTCTATGACCTCACATTTAGGAAGATCTTATTTTAGTTCATTGAATGTCTGTTCAAAACTAGGAAGGCTTTACATCCTAGCATGTAATGATTTTAATCAATTAATACACAAGGATCCCTATGTTTTCTTCTCTCACTGTGTGTTGTTGTTTCTGCATTGTTTCTGCAAGGTGGTTTGGTGGTTGGGAGTACCCTAGGCTCCAGCTCCTTTCCCTCCTTGTGTTAGCTTGTATCAGAGAAGGTGAGATCTAAGTTCCTTCTTGTAAAACCTAACCCTAGTTGGTGATATTGTTGTTGGGTAACAGATTGTGATCTAACCTACAATTGTAGAGGGATTCAAGATGGTTTTTGGGAGAGGAAATACAGATACAGGTCCAGCTGATATGCTTAGACATATGGCTACAAGATTAGAAGTTTTTGAGACAGTCCAACATAGAGGAAGACATCTTGAAGATGTTAGTGATGATGAATTTGAAGAAGTTCAATTTGAAGTTGCACTTGCACCTGTGATGGACCAGGAAGAAGAGAGATTCCTAAGAGTCTTGACAAGTTTGAAATCCACACCTTAGTTTAATCCTCCAGAGTATAGTGTAAAATTGGATTTTGATGATCTAATTCAATGGATAATTGAGATGGAAAATTATTTTGAATATGAGAATGTAGTTGAGGATAAGAAAGTCAACATTTCAAGAACAAAGCTGAAAGGTCATGCATCCTTATGGTGCTAACATCTACAATTGGATCAGAAGAATAAAGATAAAGACAAAATCAAGGTATGGGATAAGATGGTAAATAAATTGAAAGGAAATTTTCTACCTCATGCTTATCAGATTAACTTGATTAGGAGAATACAAAGTTTGTTGCAGAAAGAGAAATCTGTGAAAGATTACACTGAGAAATTCTATATATTGGACATCAAATCTGGACATATTGAGGATGAAGTGGAAAGAACAACAAGATATATGAATGGCTTGAGAAGTTCTATAAAAGATGAGATTATTTTGGTCAAGATGGAAAGCATTGAAGAGGCATATTAGTTTTCCCTAAAAATTAAAGAGAATCTGAAAAAAAGATATGAACAAAGACAAAGAGGTAGAGGTGGTAGATTCCCTAGAGGAAGAGGTAGATCTCATGGTGAAAATAGTAGATCTGAACCAGACAATTCAGTTTCAGAAATGTCTCAAGACAAAGGAAAAACAAAATGGAAAGGTGGAATTTCATACCGAGGAAGAGGTAATTATTCCAGATGTGGTTATAGCAAGAGAGGATTCCAAGTAACCTATTACAATTTTGGTGAGGAAGCACATAAATCCTTTGAGTGTACAGATGTAGGCAAGAAATTTCGTAGTAGAAGAAATGCTTTGGTGCAAGAGGAGACACCTAATGAACCTAAAATTAATCTCATGATCAAAAGGATACTATGGAGTGAGAAGGATAAGCAAGATTCGATGAGGAAAAGTTTGTTCAAGACCATATGTAGAGTTGCAGACAAAGTTTGGAAGGTGATTTTTGATAGTGGGAGCTCGAAGAATCTAGCATCTGAGGAAATGGTTGAAAATTTTATGTTGGAAAGGATGAAGCATCCAAAGTCCTATCAGATCTCATTGATCAAGGATGAACATACATTAATGGTGAGTGAACAATGTTTTGTAAATTTGAAGATTGGAAAATACTATGATAAGGTGTTGTGTATATTATGCCTATGGATTGTTGTCATATTTTGTTGGGTAGACCTTGGCAATATGGTAGACATGTTATACATGATGGAAGATTGAATATATATTCTATTTGGATTGATGGTAAGAAGAAAATATTGTTACCTTTGGTTGAAGAATATTTTGGTGAGTTATGTACATCTGTGAAAGTTTCTCTGATGGAAGGTAGACAACTTGTTAAGGATTTGAAAAGAAATGATATCTGTTATGCTTTGATTCCTAACAAACCAAGTAAGAATATAGAAGATGAATTTCCTACAAAATTTGAGAAGTTACTCAATGAGTAAAAGGAGATCATTTCAGATAATGTACCTGATGGTTTGCTACCAATTAGAGATACCATTCACTATATGGATCTGATTTCTAGAGCTAGTTTACCAAACAAAGTTCCACATTGGTTAACACCGACCAAGAATTGAAGAGCTTAACTGAAAAGTTCATGAATTGTTGAACAAAGGTTTGATTCGAGAAATTTTGATTCCATGTGCAGTACCTACTGTATTGGCACCTAAGAAGAATGGAGAATGGAGAATGTGCACCGATTCTAGAGAAATAAAAAAAAATCACAGTGAAGTTTAGGTTTCCTATACCGAGAATGGATGACATAATGGATTGTTTGAGTGGAGTAAGATATTTTACCAAAATTGATTTGAAGGGTGGATATCATTAGATGAGAATCAGAGAAGGATATGAATGGAAGACTACTTTCAAGACAAAGGAAGGTTTGTATGAGTCATTGGTTATGCCTTTTGGTTTAAATACTGCACCGAGTACATTTATGGGGTTAATGAATGAAGTTTTAAAGAAATTATTGAATAAATGTGTGATTGTATACTTGGATGATATTCTGATATTCAGTAAGACCAGAGAATAGCATTTGATGAATATAAGGTAAGTGTTGTAGAGATTGAAAGAGGAAAAGTTGTAGATAAGTCTGAAAAAATGTTCCTTCATGAAAAAATACCTTGTGTATTTGGGTTTTTTGTTTTCCACTGATGGTTTGAAGATGGATCATGAGAAGGTTGAAGCTATACTTAGTTTCCCTATACCTAAGAATGTTACTGAGGTAAGATCATTTCATGAATTGGAAAGTTTTTATAGAAAGTTTAGCAGCAATTTCAGTTTTATTTGCTATGCTATGACTAAGATAATGAGAGGAGACAAAAGAGAATTCAAATGGAAACATGGAGATGATAAGAGTTTTGAAGCTTTGAATCTAAAATTTGTTGATTTAACTATGTTAGCATTACCCAATTTCAATAAGGTATTTCAAGTTGAATGTGATGCAAGGGGAAGTGCAATTGGAGCTATGTTGACTCAAGAAGGTAAACATGTTGCTTTCTTTAGTGAAAATTTTAATGATGAAAAAAGGAAATATTATGTCTATGATCAATAATTCTATGCTATTGTGAAAGCTATGAAGAAATAGATAGATTATTTGATGCCAAATGAATTTGTGATGTATATTGATCATAAGGCTTTATAGTATCTGGGTAGTCAAAATAAGTTTAATCAGAGACATATGAAATGGGTAGAGTATTTACAGATTTTTACATTTGTGATTAAGCATAAGAGTGGATTTTCTAACAGAGTTGTTGATGATTTGAGTAGAAGAAGATCTTTGTTGACTGAAATGAGAATTGAAGTTCTTGGTTTTGATGTCATGAAGAATTTGTATGGAAGTGATCCTAATTTTTCAGAGCAGTGGAGAGTGTGCAGAGCACCTAATTCAAATCAATCAAATAAGTATGAAGACTATTTCATTCAGGAAGATATGTTGATTAAAGGTAGTCAGTTGTGCATACCAAGAGGATCAATGAGAACTAATTTGACTATGGAGAAACATAGTAGTGGATTGGTTGGACACTTTGGTATTGATAAAACATTGATTTTGCTGAAGGAGAGGTATTTTTGGCCTCAGTTGTATAAGGATGTTTAGAAATTTGTGAAAAGTTGTGGATTTTGTCAAGTAGCAAAAGGAGTGAGTCAGAATACTAGTTTTTATACACCAATTACTGTTCCTAAGAAACCTTAGAGTGATATCAACATGGATTTTGTTCTTGGCTTACTGAGGACAACAAGAGGTAATGATTCCATAGTTGTTTTTATTGATAGATTTTAAAAAATGACACATTTTATACCATGTAACAAAACATTAGATGCACTACATATAGCAGATCTTTTCTTCAAGGAGATTGCTAGATTGCATGGATTACCGAGGAGTATCATCTCTGACTAAGATAGTAAGTTTGTAAGCTATTTTTGGAGAATACTTTAGAAGAAGTTGGATACTGGGTTGAAGTTTAGTTCTACATTTCATCCACATACTGATAGACAAACATAGGTTGTAAACTGAAGTTCGGGAAATGTTTTGAGATGCCTAGTTGGAGACACACCAAGCAATTGGGATTTGATGTTGGCACAAGTAGAGTTTGCATACAACAATTTAGTGAATAGAAGTACTAGAAAGAAACCTTTTGAGATTGTTCATGGCATACAACCAAGAGGTATATCAGACTTGAGAGGTATTTCTAGAGAAGAGAAAATAAGTTTTGAAGTAGAGAAATTTGTAGAATTTATGAAGACATTCCATGAAGATGTAAAGAAGAAACTGGAGAAAAGCAATCAGAAATACAAAGATGATTTAAATAGATCTAGAAGGCATAAAAAATTTGAAGTTGGTGATGTTGTAATGGTTCATTTAAAGAGAGGAAGATTTCCCATTGGAACACATGGAAAATTTAAGATGAAGAAATTTGGTCCCTACCAAATTCAGAGAAGATTTGATAGTGTAAATGCTTATGAAATAGAATTACCTGATGACATGGATATATTACCTAAATTAAATATTTGAGACTTGTATGAATATCATGAACCTGATGAAGAAGTGATAGTACCACATGATTATCCTAAGAAGCAGATAGAAGAAGTTGAAAAGATTTTGAAATAGAGAGTTAGCAGAAGAAGAAGAGGAAATGAATACATGGAGTATCTGGTAAAATGGAAGAACAAACCGACTGAGGACTCATCTTGGATTTCTCAATCTAAGTTAGATTCATTTTAGGTTGGACCTGATACATGATTTAGGGAATTATTTCTTGTAACCTCAGGTGTTTGATGCAAGATCATCTTGGGTTATTGGAAATCATTCCCAACCAAAAAAATGTTTGTTTTATTCTTTAGTTTGTTTGGAGACTACTTGAGAAATACTTTGTTGCCTAGGCTTGTTGCTCAGTTATGCTTTGGTCTCTGCTACTCGGGTTTTGTCGCTTGGGCATGCTTGCTTCTGTTGCTTGGGTCTATCACTTGGGCATGTCTATTTATTTCATGTTGCTCATGTTTCTCTTCTAACACTCGTGTTTTGTTTCCTATTTCTTGGGGTGTTCTTGCCTTGAGTCACTCTGTTTCTCAGTCAACCTCTGCCTGAGATGCTTATTTTGGGAGTTGGATCTCTAGCCGACTTCTTCATTTAATTTCTATTATGGAATTGATTTGGGGTCTCTCATTGGGATCTGTGTGCACCTAAATTTGGGTCTCTCTTACGAATTTGAGTGTCAACTTCCTTATTGGACTCTTGTATATATTTGTTTCATTATTCTTATTTTAGGAGTCAATTTTTGGAATAACACTTAGAAGGTAGAAGATATATATTGAATTATTTGAAAGGAAGGTCTGTGACCTCGCATGTAGGAAGATCTTATTTTATTTCATTGAATATTTGGCCAAAACTAGGAAGGCCTTATAGCTCAACATGTAATGAGTTTGATCAATTAATAGAAAAGGATCCCTGTGTTTTCTTCTCTCACTGTGTGTTGTTGTTTTTGCATTATTTATGCAAGGTGGTTTGGTGGTTGGGAGTGCCCTAGGCCCCAGCTCCTTGCCCCCCTTGCGTCATGAGCCTAGGTTAGTTGGATACGTGACTATTTTTTTTGAGGGGATAGCTCATTTTGACTTGTCAACCTCTAAAATTTCAATGATAATGGGTTTCTTGCAAGCATTCATTATATCTAGGAAAGAAAACAACAAATTATAAGAAAGGGTTAGTATAGATCTCTAATTATATTCATGACATACATCTCCTTAGCATCAAAAAATTCCCAAATGAAAAGAAATAACAAATACTGCACATATGCATATAATATTCAATCACAAATACATTAGTTGCAGAGTAACATATTTCATTAAATCATTGCAAAAACTAGAAGAGAGGACATATGGAAGCATACAACATGAATTTATTTTTCAAATTCTGGGATCAGAAAAAGCACATAACTTAGTGCTGAATGGTGTTCCTCATTCTTTCATTAACTTCAAATCTAGCATCACTGGTAGTTACACTAGTGGCTCCAAGGGAGTATTAATCTACTTTTAATTAAAAGATAGGATTGTTATGTAGTAGTGAAATATTTTATTACTAGTGGACAACTAAATCATCAATTTTATGATCCTTGGAATGGCGTCAGACTTAGTACTTATAGAAAACTTATAACTACCTAAGAGACTAACTCTATGCTAGCTATTTACATTATATTACAATATTTACAGCTGGTACTACTTGCGCTGTCAAAATCTTCATGATATAATACAATCATTTGGGAAGAAAAGAGAGGAAAGAAGGAAAGAAGCTCAAGGAAAACCACCATCAAAAAAGTGTCCTTGTACTTGGAGATATGACAAAGCTTTCCTAAGTAACCTAGGCCATATTCCCTCATTAATTCTCTTCTACACTTTGGTGATCGGGCGGGCCCCCGTACGCTAGATATTAAAATCTATATTGATGCCTTGGGACCTGGGAGGCATGTGTAGTGAAATTTTAGACCAATAGTGACTAGTCATACCAAGAAGTACTATCATAGACCTAAAAATGTGCTAAAGATAGTGATCGGTCACCTCAGAAAAAGTGTCAACACTTATCACTATAAAGAGTACAAAATTGGGGATCCAGTGACCCGAAACCTGGGAGCTTACTCTCAAATAATAAAGAATTCTCATGTAATTTGCCTCTGGTGAAGGATCTCCATAGTCTGGTAAATATTACTAGCCTTTAAACTTCTCATATGCCTCCAGAATGTGAAGTATACAATCCTCTTCTAAATCCTTCAGGCAATCTCGATGATCGACAAAAATTTCAATAAGGAGGCTGACGTCTTTGACCTTATGCTTTAACTCTATAGCCACCTTGGCTACATTGTGGGACTTGAGCTGTACTTGGGAGAGTTCCACTATTGTGGAAAAAATAATGTTTCCCTCAGACTGGAATTGAGCCTCGGTCACTTCATCAAACTTACCAACTAGAGAATCTATGGGAGTTAAGGTCCTGGGGCTGAGAGAATCAGCCAAGGTAATCTCTTAGATGACAACATCATATTGGTCCAACGAATTTTGAACCACATACAATTGTTCTTCCAACACTTGTACTAGTTTCTTTCAAATCTTGACTTTAAATGCAAGTCTGGCATATTGAGTTCAGAGGAACTCGTACAATTCATCCCCTAGGATGCCTATATTCATTAACTCATTTTACCTGAGATTCAAAACCTCTAGCAAGGTATCCCACCAATATTCATATTTTTTGATCTCTCCCTGCCACTAGGGAATGGTGGCCTCTATCTGGTTTGCTAGATCATTTCCCTAGAAGAAGTCTGGGAGACACTCAGACATGAAAATTCTTATGGTCTCAATCTGATGGGTTGTCCACTCATCCACCACTATTAAGGCCTTCTTCTTGATAACCCTCAAGACATCAACGTCACCTTGAGGGAGTGGTATCCTGGGAATGGATGGTCCAGGTGTCTCAGAAGAAAGGGGGAGCGTTGATTCTATCACAAGTCCCAAAAGATTGGCGTTAGCTATTTTGAACTCCTTCACCCTCTGAGACTACTTCTCATACCAGGCTTAAATAGCCTAGATTACTTCATTTAGGAGGTCTAATTCCTCCTGCTGATTTATTTTTTTGAAAGGCACCTCCATGATCAAATACTCTTTAGGAGTTACCTCTGAGTCTTCTTTTCCTTTTGGAGGGGCAGAAATTATGGCTACAAAATTACCATATGGGTCCCTTCGCGTGCTTTGAAAGGTTTAAGCCCTTTTTGGCTTCTTAGAAAGTTGAATCTCGGCCAACATTTCTACTGGTGATAGTGGGGCCATTATGGTCATCGGGGCATTTCCTTTCTAGGACTCTACTAACCACTATGACAAGGCAACTGGCCCACCTATTACTATCCCCAAACTTGAAGTGTCTCTACAATTCAATTTAGGTCCTCCCTTGGACATGTTGTCCTTCGTGTTGATGACATCTTCACCTATGTTTCCTTGATTTATCCCCCTATCACCCCCTAGAGTATCATCCATAGGTGTTGTTGGTTCTTTTTTACCCTGTGATTAATGAACAACAACCTTTTCACTTTGCAATGGATCTTTAAGAGTAGCCAACTCCAAGTAGTTTACAATAGAATGAAAAAAGACCAATTAGCAAGGATGCGAATGCATCCTTCTATGATTTACATTCTATAAAACCAATGGGGGGACACCCTTTCATGCCTTCAATATTCTATTTGGCATCAATGAGTAGAGATGTCACAAAGGCTCAATACGATCGGGAGATACTAGGTGACCGGCTAATCACCCATTCAATAATGACCTTGAAATGGAGCATGATATTAGTACACCATCACAAACCATATTAAAAATAGGATATGTTAGAGTTTAAATTTGAATTTGCAGAATATAGCCTAAACTTAACCAGACATGCATCTCTATAAAAGTTACTAATCCTTGATCAATTCCTCATCCATGGGCATATCTGTTATGCAAATATAAGAAACATGAACCAACTACTGTCAAAAACTCAAATTCATAAACACAATCAATCTAACCCAACCACTACTTATAAGATCCTCTTGTAGACAAGTTAAATGACTCTGTGCCCTATCCACAACATTATTTAATTAGATCCTTGATCAGAATTGAAAAATAGTGGCATATACGTAGGTAACCCTATGTAGTGAATTAGAAAATCCTGAACTCACAAGATTGACACCAAGGAGAGACTTGAAACTTGAATGATTGCATCAAGTGTGATGAATCCTATACATGTTCAAACTTGATGTGAGAAATACAACTTCAATAATATGCAAAAGATACAAGAAGTTTCTACTTTAATTTAACACACATTTGATACAACAAAAACTACATCCTAATGGAACCAAGAATAGACTGGAAACTCCTCGAGCCAGTACTCTGCAACCCTCTATGGAGAGCCAGATTGGAACATTGTAACAACGGAATAAAGGTCTCCTAATATTTTCTTGAAACACCACCTGTCTTCTCTGCTTTAACCAATTTTGAGCTGAGTCATTTTTTCTTCATTCTATCCAAACCACTTTGATTTTGCATCAAAATAGGCTGCAAAAACATAATCCTCATTTCAAGACCTTTCCAACAGTATATGACACTTGTTGTTTTTGACAAGATTTGTCCAGTAAACCATTAAATAAACTACTCTTCCCTCCTATGCACTTTTAGTTTTAAATTTAAATTTACATGCCTTTTCAATAGTTAGACTATTGAATTATGCTGATATTTCATTTTAATATCATCATCTACACATATTACCTCTTATCTTTATTTTGCATTTATTTTACCTTAATATTTCAATTCCTTCCCATGCATACTTTATTTTAGCACTTTAATTATCTTTGTTTTCTACATTTTCTACATTATTGTGCCCATAATACACCAGATCGTGCCACATGGCACCCTTTGATTGGCCTACAGGTCCACCTGGGAGACCATGTCAACTGCCTCATCTTGTCCTGCCACCTATCCAAGTGCCATGTGTCACGTTGTCATGTTACCGCAATGGTAACTATCTTGCAACTTTTTCATAGCGCCATTACGCCAACCATTCGATCTCACCTCGGGATTCATGCCCATCTCAGATGCTTAACTTGTGCAGCCGCCACCTCATCACCACCTGGACTATCTTGTTGTTACCCCGCCATGTGCCGCACTAGCACAATCGCTCAAGGACTAACTTTTGATCATCTTTCAGCCAAGGCATTGCATCATCCATCTGATCCTTGCTGCCTCAAGATCTGCACACAATCTGCTACCTCTATGCAACGTCACCTGCCACATCATTCTTATGGGCTCCACCAAAATTTGGTGTTTTGTCCTCCATCATCGCTTGCATAGTTTTTGAGGCACCACCTACACTAATGTGCGCTCATAGCCTTTGGGCTTCATCTTCAAACTCTATATTGTGTGATTTTGCTTATAAACATGTTGAAAGTCACTTTTATGGTGCATGTGGGATATTGTTTACAATTTTTTTAAAGCTTTATGACATTTCAATTCCTGAAATTATGGGGCCCAGCACCTTTTGAATCCTCCAACCAAGGGGCCCGCTACACAGCCTCTTGGCTTCTTATTCATATCACATTGCAAGTCCTTCCATATAAAAATACTTAAGAAACCCCTTGCCTAATGAATGTGGGATATATGTATTTCACTATTTTTAAAGCTTTTCACACCTCTGCAAATTCTTGCATGGATTTTGGTGGATTTGGTTCCATCTCTCCATGAATCTTTAGTGCAAACTCCATTAGTTATTGGCATTTGCAATGCATTTGATTGTTTTAATAATTTTGGAATGTTTCCTTGTAGCTATAAAATCTTTCAAACTCCTCTGCACAAACTATTGGGATTGTATTTGTTTAAGTTTTTTCTCCTATGTATGTTGCGCAACCTTTGCATTGTATAATATGTTTTAACTTACCCCTTACTATATTGCGCAGGAACTTGCCACTTGCAATGTATGGAATGTTTTAAAAAATTGTTTTTTAAATGTTGGCAATGTCCTCTCCTTCCTAACCAGTGCATGGGCTCCCTCCTAAAAAATGGTGTGCAACCTTATTGTTTTATGCTACTCCTTCATTGTCCTATGCAAGCTCTTCCACACCACTCACGTGCCATGTCCATGCTCCCACATTTCTTTGTCATGCTTAATCTCCTCCATCATGCTTGTGCAACACCTCTGCCATTGCTTGAAAGGTTTTTTTTATGTTTTTTCTTTATTTACTTTTGCATTCTACGCTGCCACTTTTTGGCAAAGTTGTGGATTTGGTTTTACACCTACTAATTGCATATTGTTTTGAATGCCCTCTTTCATCATTTGGTGCATGGTCTCAGGGATTCAATGCATTGTTCTCCTTACCATTTCATTCATGGCATAGCTTCTTAAAAGTATATATGCCTTCCAAGGGCATTTGCACATAATTTAAAGGTTTTTGTTTATTTCTTACTCCACAATATTTCATTACTCCTGCACCATGTTTTGCATAGGCTACATACTTTATGTTTGCATTGTATGAATTTTTTTTTTAAAGTTGAAATTTCTCACATAACATATAGTTTGCATTTTATTTACTTTTAGGAGCCAATCCAATCTCCATCTTATCAGTTGCATCATATTCATCATTTTTTATAGAACTAGCATGAGCTTTCTCCCCAGGAAATTTATCAATTGACTCCACCCAATTAATACATTTTCCTAGACATTGGCGACATGTACTTAAACCAAAAAACAAATATCAGAGAAATGTCACCTTAATAGGTAGAAAAATGTTACTCATTGCAGTATATAAAACAATCAAAATGAATGATAGACAACCAAGTAGAGTCCTCTAGGGATTAATTTTTTGATTTAATGTACAATTGTTATCAAGTTAAACTGAGAAAGTTAGTCCATTGTTTGCATTGAACGCATGTTAAGCACTGATAACTAATCTTTCCATGTCATTGTGGACAAGATGGGCTAGAATGATGTATTTCACACTTGGTACAAAGAATCTATCCTCTACCCCTACAACTTGGGCATGACAACTCTTTAATGTATTGACCATTAGGATCAGACCATGATCGTGGTTCAAACCTATTAAATGTGATACTCCTTGGTTCCATATCTATGCCAAATCCAAAGAGGTCTTCAAGTGGATCCCAATCAAGTTATTATAAAAACTAGTACTAAAATATTAACTTGCAGAGTCATCCTCCTGGATGAAAAATCATTTTAGTACATAGAAAACTGAAATAAAACTTTTATATCCATCTTCTTTCTAACCCCAAACTGATAAATGACCTCTATAAAAGACCTTTTAAAAATGATCAAATCACTTTTTTGGATCATGCATTTGAAAACCCATGCTCATCTCCAACATATGAGTACACACACCAAATGCATTTTCTCTGATTTCAAATTAAATGCAGGATATCCACAATCAAAAGTGATCATTCTGAAACATTGCAAATGTTGATGCAAAAATAGTGTAAATTGCACTCGGATCCACTCTTGTAAACAATGCAAAATATTCCTTGAAGCATAGTCGTTGATCAAAACAATACATTTAGATACATGGAGTATAGGAAAACAACTCATATCTCAAAAAAGCCACCTGACAGAAAATGATAGTCCTCTACAAATGAGTGTTTAGCATTTTAATTTTGTCAAACAATGATAATCTGAATAATTTGCCTTTTGATTTGCCTTTGAAAAGATATCAGATTATGTCCTGAGGTTTGATCCTTGATCCTGGTAGTAAACTGACATACAAAGAGTATAAGGAGTCAACTCACTTGCTAAAAAATTCAGCCGACACCATGATATCCTCTTACAAAGTCAGCCCTCTAGAAGACTTTTACTGATGCATTTAGTGAAAACTGAATAAATCTTATTTGGATCTGACTTCCTAAACCAACCAAATGAACTCCTTATGGTTTAGGGGGCCTAGAATTGGATTTGTTTTGACATATAGAGAATAAATTTTCACTTGGTTTGTTTTGATCATCAACTGGTCAATCAATGTGAATCCCTAAATTCAGCCTCTTACCAATTGTCTGACTTCAAAATAAGTAAAAATACATAAATTTTATTTGGAATTGAATGAGTAAACTATGCAAATGGATTGGCACTAGTCTTAAAATCATCATGATAGAACATTTCCACGACTACAATATAGGGGAATAATTAATTCCTCAATGACATTCAACCGGGTATAAATTGAAAGACTTCAAAGTAGGCAACTTCATAATTCCGCAATTTTACATTCTGAGAATCAGAATTAATAGCAAGCATAATAGTCTTGGGAAACTTATCATATGAATTCATAGGGATATATAAAAGGAAAATAAGCTTCTCTCTCATGCCTATAACACCTCAACATAATCCTTATGTCATGAAACTTTATTCGGCCAAATATGCAAGCATGCAAAGCAAGTCATTTTCTATAATCAGGCAAAGTGCAGAATGCAGATATGAGGTAAACAACTTTAAACAACCGTCTCCAAAACTCATCAAATCTGATATCTGATAGTTTTGACCCATTACATTTACTCCATGATAGGTTTTTCACATGCTCCCCAATCAGTATCTCATAAAAATCATCAGGTCATATTTTACTTGCATTTCAATTAGGCTTCATCAAATTGTTTTTTAAGGGTACTCGCCTTAGAGAAAATTCTAAATTAGTCACTCCAAATTTGTGCCCAATTTGAGAGTACCAACAGGTGGGTTGGCTGGCAGAGGAGGTTGAGGCAAAATATTCAAATCTACTTGTTGAAATATGGTGTAACTTGGTCGATCGTTGCACCAGGTGGTGTCGGCAAATTCTGATCACCGCTTAGGTTCAGGAGCACTACATCAGAGGTTATGGTTGTTCCCAGAGGTCCACGTTCCTCATCAGCCGACATATGATCCATCACTAGATTAATTTCTTATTCTCATGGTATTTCCTTTTCTCTTTCAGCCTCTTCAGGCTGGGGTACATTTTATTTTTGGACCGCCATATCTTTGGGCCCCGTTGACTCTTGTGTAGGAACCCTAGTTTCCCAATCCGTTGTTTCTTCCATAGTGTTGTCAACCATACCATGCAATTCTCTAAGAACACCCATTAGGAAGAAACCATAAACCTTGATCTATGCTATCTCTAGAGAACTTTATTGGTAATCCTCTTTCTTGGAGGAGGAGGAAGAAAGTACTCGAACCTCGGTAATATCCTCAGCCTCTAGACCCATAATTTTACTTTGTGGTGGCCGATTCTCTTTTTTCTTCTTTCTCCTCTTGAGTGGCACCACAAGGTCTCTAGATTCCATGGTTATAGTGACTTGCATGCTGCACTTAACAAAATAGCCAGGGAAGGAGAATCTCCTGGCAGAGGACAGGAGCCTACGGGGGTATCTCCAAGACCAAAAGTCATTCCAGTATTTAATGCTTCCATTAGTTTCTAGGAGTGAACTAATTTATCACTAAAATGCTCCATTGAGGGGGTGAAAATGAGGTCCGAGAACTAAGGTGGGGTGCCAACCTTTTTCTTACCTTGAGATTTTCATTTCCCCACTGCCCGGGAGCCTGAAGCTCCCAACGATTGATAGTTTGTTAAGACACTCTTTGGGAAACCTTTTGGAAATATGATTGGTAGTGCAAAATTAATTCTCATGAGATGGCCTCGATGCTCAAACTATTTGGCATATCCCAATCTACCAGCAGGAGGTCCATCTTATCTATACATGTCTCTTTATACTCGGGGTCTTTTGAGTTAGTAATAACTGAGAGGGGAGGGGGGGTGAGTTAGTGGCCTAAAAAATTAATCCTTAAATCAACCCTTCAAAACTTATAACCACTAATTATGTCTCAAGTTATCTTCTTTCCTACAAGATGAATGCCATGAAATACTTATATCAATTTACTACTTGTCAGATTTCTTTGTCAAACCTTCTTCCGTATGTTTATTGATAAGCAGTCATCTATTTACCAAAATACAGTAAATATGCAGAGTATACCGATCAATCCAGAATTAACTATGTAAGATACAAAATAGTAAAGAAATGAATCATACATACATAACACATGGATTTTTAATGCAGAAACCCTTTTAAGGGAAAAAACCACTGGGACCAGTACCCAAAATTTTCACTCTTCTGAAGTGAGCCCTGTTAGGAGCCAACCCTATTAAAGGTTACAAACACACTATTAGGTGTGACCTTGTTAGAGGATTTAGAGATATTTTTCAACTAGTATCTGGCATCTAGTACTACCATCCTTGATCAAATGCTCACTTGGCTTGTCAGTAGGTATCGGGCATATGCAATGCTACTTTTGTGATCAAACTTTTTTATACTCCTTGGGATGTATCTCAATTAAAAAAGACTTTTAAGTCCTACTCGGTTAAGAGGCTTATATGATTCAATGGTTAAACTAAAACACTAATGATCTATTCATACATACAACTCAATTGAAGATTTTCAGATCTATTGTGGGTCAATTACTTCACTGATCAATATAATCAAATATATACCTTTTCTCCATACTTGTTCTACTTTGTGATGCTTGTCTCATTGTTTGTCAGTGTCTGCAAAATCTACCTCTTCCTTTAGCTTGTTGATCAGGACTAAATTGAAGAGTTTCTTCTCCTTCAAATTTCCTTTAGCATATTTCCTCTTCTCTTGTTCACCCCACACACACAATTCATAATGAATTGAGTTTGTCTCTTATAGACATAATTTCCTCTTTTCTTGGCTTTCTTGATCTTGGCATGTTCAACAATCTTTGCGAACAGATTTAAAGAAAATCTCTAGTCTGATCTCGTAGAGATCTTCTTGCCAACTGGACAAATAAGCTTTAAATCAATTACTTATCTATGTCTTTATCTAGATGATTAAAACAATGATAAGTATATGTTAACTCTATATTTAGCTTCTTGATAGCTAAGCATTTTTGTCATTTTTTGTACTCTCTATTTTGTCAGTCAACACTTCAGTTAGTCATTAGTGATAACTGATAGTTCCATCGGTGTGACTTCAGTTGTCATCAGGATCTCCATCCTTGTCTTCTCTGTCGGGCAACACTAAAATTCTGCCCATCGAGTTACTTTGTGTTTTTGTCATCGGGAAACACTACAACTCTGTTCGTCAATAATGCTATGCATTTGTTTGTTGGGCAACACTGTGACTTAGTCTTTACTCTGATCGTCGGGTGCACTCTATTGGTGTATACAGTCACTTAGTGAATACTTGACTTAAATGCATTACTAATAGCATAGCCTTTGATTCATCGGTTCTTTGAAGTCTTTGGCAGTATTACAATGACAATACAAATTTTATCAATTTGACATCAATGACAATACAATACATTAACTGATTTAATTCCTTGCATGATCATCAACTCAATATCTTCAAATATTCAATTAGTTACATGTCATCAATCTCTCCCTTTGGCATTGATGGCAACATACTACATTATCATACTATACTATTGCTAATACAATATGAAATATATAGTTTCATCAAGATTTTCTAATGTAACTTATTATAAATGTCTGGTTTTCGGTAAGCTCAAATAGCTTTGATTTGATTCTTGCAACTTTCTTTCTGTCTCTAATCCCTTCAATGGATAGATGTAGAATCTTCTTTCTCTGGTGTGATGTGTTCTCCTTCTATGTCAAACTCTCTCCCTTTGACTTTTCTCCTTTCTTTTGATGTTTTCTCTCCCTTTCTATTTGCTCTTCCTTTCTTATTTCTTTTCTCCCTTTGGATAGTCTCTCCCTGAGATGATAATAGATATAAAATCTCTGTATGATAATGATATATCTCAAGCTCTCCCTTTGACAACAATGCCAAACATCTTTTAAACAATTTATTTGATAGTTATGTCAAGTGGATCCTTACTATCCATAATATATTACTTGAATTTCCCAATTTATCAGTAATACCTTTGTTGCTGAGAGTAGATAAATACGTTGTTGTGTATAGATTTATCTTTGAATTCCATCTCTCTGCTTGCATCAACATGAATGATATTCTAATAATATGTAGGCTGATGCAGCTTTCTAGTTAGCTTATTGACTAGTAGACAAGGGTCTGACCCCTAGTCTCTTTGTCAAGTACTCAAATGCATCCTTGGGCAGTGGCTTGGTGAAGATATCAGCCAATTGTTCCTTTGATTGCACATACTCAAGTATCACCTCCTTTGCCTGAACTTGTTCTCTCAAATAATGATACTTGATGGAAATATGCTTTGTTTTAGCATGCATGACTAGATTTCTAGAAATGTTTATTGCACTTGTATTGTCACAATAGATAACTACTGGCTCCAAAAAATTTATATGCATACCTTCCAGTAACTGTTTGATCCATGTAGTATTTGAGCAGTTTGCAACAACAACAACATACTCTGCCTCTGCAGTAGATTGAGAGATGCATCCTTGCTTCTTGCTAATCCATGTGACAAGTCTATCACCCATGAAGAATGCTCCTCCAGTTGTGCTCTTTCAGTCATCAATATTTCTAGCCCAATCAACATCGGTAAAGGCGTTAAGTTCAAATTTTCCTTCTCTTTTATACCATAAGCTATATTCCTTGGTATTCTTCAAATATATTAGAATTCTTTTCACATAATTCATATGTGATTCTCTGAGATTAGTAGAAAATCTAGCAACTATTTCTACTGCATGTGCAATATTTGGACTAGTATGTACAACATACATGATTTTTCCAATCATTGATCTATACAAAGTCTGATTTACCTCTGATGACTTGTCCTCCTTTTTCAGCTTACATCTAGTTGCCATTAGTGTTCCAACTGGTTTGGATTCTTCCATCTTGAATATTTTTAGTACTTCTTTGATGTACTTGGATTGTGTAATGAAAATACCTTCATCTTGTTGTATGATTTGTAGAGCAAGAAAGAACTTGATCTCTCCAAACATAGACATCTTAAACTCTTTTCTCATTTCATTTGTAAATGATTTGCATAGCATATCATTTTCTCTAAATATGATGTCATCAATAAATATATGAGCAATCAAAATGTTAGCATCAACATCTTCCTTCAAGTAAAGATTACTATTTTCACTAGTTCTTACAAATCCAATACTTATAGGATAGGAATGAAGTCTTTCATACCAGGCTCAGGGTGCTTGTTTCAATCCATACATGGCTTTGTGAAGTATACATACAATGTCCCTCTTGTCTAGATCAACAAACCCTTCTGGTTGTTCAATGTATACCTCTTCTTCAAGTATTCCATTTAGGAATGCAGACTTGACCTCCATTTGATATACCTTGAATCCTTTATATGCAGCATAAGCAAGTAATATTCTTACTCCTTCTAGCCTAGCAATGGGTGCAAAGGTTTCTCCATAGTCAATTCCTTCTTCTTGCGCATACCCCTTGTATACTAGTCTTTCTTTATTTCTTGTGACTTCTCCATTCTCATTCAGCTTATTCCTGAATATCCATTTTGTACCAATGACATTCTTGCCATCTGGTCTTGGTACAAGTGTCCATGTGTTATTTATCTCTATCTGTTCAATCTCTTCATTCATAGCACTTATCCATTCATCATTATCTAGTG
Organism: Thuja plicata; assembly: GCA_018584345.1. Classification (NCBI taxonomy): domain Eukaryota; kingdom Viridiplantae; phylum Streptophyta; class Pinopsida; order Cupressales; family Cupressaceae; genus Thuja; species Thuja plicata. The sequence goes on from MU228505.1 coordinate 480,446, forward strand.
CACCATTGACAGATTTGGGCTCATAATCACAAATAAGACATCTTGTATTTAGAGACTTACTTCTAGTTCTCATACCAACCTTTTTATCTCCTATTATTTGGTTTTGTGGATGGTCCCTTTTGATATATCTTGCAAGTACAGGTTTAGTTCTTTTTCTATCAGCTTGATCATCATTTTTTTCTTCATTCTGTTCTCCATCTCTTTGTGCATCATTTTGAGCAATATTCTGAGCGTCGGTATTTGCAACCTGATGCTCGGGGTGCAATGATTTGTTTCTTGGGAGCTCTACATTGTTGGTAGGGTAGAGTTTTAGGTTCCTCATTGTAAGTAAACTTATTGTAGTCCTATGGCTCTTTAGTGCTTTCCTTTTCGTTCTTCTTTGCAAATTCATCTATCTTTAGATTTTCACATAGCTCATAAGGTGTCTTTTTGGTGTCTTTCTTTAATTTTACTATGTTCAATGTGTAAATAACAGTACTGACAGCTCCCCTCCAGAAGATTTGGGTGATTTCTTTCTCTATCATTAGTGTCCTTGCACAATCAACTATGGATCTATTCCTTCTTTCAGCAATTCCATTCTGATGTGGTGTTCTTAGTGAAGAGACCTGTCTTTTGATTCCATGCTCATTAAAAAAGTTAGTGAATTCATCTAAAATAAATTCCCCTCCTCTATCTGATCTTAAGAATTTTAACTCCTTACCACTTTGCTTCTCAACCATTTCTTTGTACCATTTAAACATCTTAAATGCTTCTAATTTATCATTTAGAAACATGACTGTCATCATTCTAAAGTAATCATCAACAAAGAGAATAAAATATCTATCTCCATAATAAATCTTTGTCCTCATGGGTCCACATAAATCAATATAGACTAATTCTAGAATTGCATTAGATGTATGGGTTTTTCTTTTAAAACTAGACTTTGTCATTTTACCTTTTTGACAATTCTTACACATGATGTTGTCAGGCTTGGTCATCGTCGGTAAGCCTCTGACATTTCTCTTTTTGTTAATATTTATCATGTTGTCAAAGTTCACATGACACAATATTTGTGCCATAGCCATATGTCTTCATTTGTAGCAATCAAACAAGTGGAGTCAGTATCATTCAGATAAAATAAGTTACCTTTTGTCTGTTGACCGGTACCAATCAGATTTCCTGATTTATTGAAGATCTTTGCCTTCTTATTTTCAAATGCTACTCTGACCTAAATTATTCAACTAAGAAACAATCAATATATTATAATTCAATCCATTTACCCAATAAGCATTTTCACATTTTATCTACTTATTCAACATTATTGTTCCTCTACCTTCAAATGGACAAGGTGTGTCATTACCCATTCTTACTGAATCACCTTTATAGGATTCAAAAGTCTCAAACTTTTGCTTATCACCAGTCATATGGTGAGTGAAACCACTATCTATGATCCAAACACCATTGTTTCTAACCTTATATATGAGAGTTGTTTCAACATACCTTTCTTCATCATCATTTGAATCATCCGTTACAGCCACAAACACCATCTCGATGTCTTCTTCAGATTTGGTGTCAATATCATCATCTTTGCATTTTTCTAGGTAATTGGCCTTCTTTCCTTTGTCCTTATAGTCTCGGGTATCTCTTCTTTCTGATTTTTGGTAGCTTCTGTAATCACCTCTATCAGACTTCTTTTCAAATGACCTGTCATTGCTTCTGTCATATTTTCTTTTGTTAGTACGTTTTGCAGCAAAGTGTCCAATCTCTTTGCAATTAAAATAAACAAGTGGTAATTTACCTTTGTATTTACCTTTGCCTCTCTGCATTCTTCTAGCCATAAGTGCTTCAATTTCATCAAGGTCATCTTCTTCACATTCACGATCACTATCTTTTCTCATAGTGTTTTTATGACTTGATTTACTTATTCTCACAAAAGACTTGAATGCAGACTCTATGTTTGTTAAGACACTATTATCAAAGTTGTTCATCCCAAATGAAATTAGTCTTCCATTGAAACTGTCTAGAGTAACATTTCTATTTGATACTGCTCTAATTTCTTGAATGGCAGATACCCTAATAGCATAAGTAGGTAGTAAGGTTCTTAGAATTTTGCTTACCACTATATCTTCTTCTAGTATACCTCCAACTCCTCGGATTGCATTGACTACCTATTTGATTCTTGTGTTGTACTGAGTGATGTTCTCACCTTCTTTCATTTTGAGATCATCAAAATTTCCTCTAAGGCTTTCTGCCTTGGCTCTCAAAACATTTTTTTCACCATCATGTACAAGCATCAATTTGTCCCACATCTACATTGCAGTCTTGTAGGATTTTACATCTTCAAATTTAGCATCAGAGAGTGAGGAAGCAAGCTATATCATCACGCCATTGTTTTCATGCTTCTCTCTCATTTTTTCAACTGTTGGTGCTCTCGTGGGAAACACATATTCAGTTTCTAAGTATTGAGTAACATCATTACCAATACCTGATAAGTGGAGCCTTATTTTTCTCTGCCATGAAGAGAAATTGTCTGTGTTCAACTTGAGCACATCTCATCTGTTCATCTTGTGATCTTTAGCTTAGGTCTTGAAACCTTCCTTTCTAAGCACGCAAGCTCTGATACCAATTGTTAGTAATAACTCAGAGGGGGGGGGGGTGAATTAGTGGCCTAAAAAATTAATCCCTAAATCAACCCTTCAAAACTTATAACCACTAATAATGTCTCAAGTTATCTTCTATCCTACAAGATGAATGCCATGAAATACTTATATCAATTTACTACTTGTCGGATTGCTTTGTCAAACCTTCTTAAGTATGTTTAGTGATAAGAAGTCATCTATTTACTGAAATACAATAAATATGAAGAGTATATCGATCAATCTAGAATTAAATATGTATGATATAAAATAGTAAAGAAATGAATCATACACACATAACACATAGATTTTTAATGTGGAAACCCTGTTAAGGGAAAAAACCATTGGGACTGGTACTCCAAATTTTCACTCTTCTAAAGTGAGCCCTATTAGGAGCCAACCCTGTTAAAGATTACAAACACACTATTATATGTGACCTTGTTAGAGGATTCAGAGATATTTTTTCAACTAGTATCTGGCATCTAATTCTACCATCCTTTATCAAATGCTTACTTGGCCTGTTAATATGTATCGGGCATATCCAATGCTACTTTTGTGATCAAAATTTTTGATACTCCTTGGGATGCATATCAATTGAAAAATACTTTTAAGTTCTGCTTGGTTAAGAGGCTTATATGCTTCAATGGTTAAAATGACACACTAATGATATGTTCATACATACAACTCAATTGCATATTTTCATATCTATTGTAGGTACATTACTTCACTGATCAATATAATAAAATATATACCTTTGCTCCACACTTGTTCTGCTTTGTGATGCTTGTCTCACTATTTTTCGGTGTCTGTAGAATCTAGCTCTTCCTTTAGCTTGTTGATCAGGACTAAATTGAAGACTTTCTTCTCCTTCAAATTTCCTTTAGCATCTTTCCTCTTCTCTTGTTCACCCCACACACACAATTTTTAATGAATTGAGTTTGTCGCTCATAGACATGATTTCCTCTTTTATTGGCTTTCTTGATCTTGGCATGTTCAACAATATTTTCCAATAGATTTAAAGAAAATCTCTAGTCTGATCTCGTAGAGATCTTCTTTCCAACTGGACAAAGCATCTTTAAATCAATTACTTATCTCCAACTTTATCTAGATGATTAAAATAATGATAAGTATATGTTAACTCTATATTTAGCTTCTTGACAGCTAAGCATTTTTGTCATTTTATGAACTCTTTGTTTTGTCGATCAACACTTCTGTTAGTCATCGGTGATAAATGACTGCTCTTTTGGTGTGACTTCAGTTGTCATCAGGATCTCCATCCTTGTCTTCTCTGTCAGGTAACACTTAAATTCTGTTCGTCGGGTTACTCTACATTTTTCTCGTTGGGAAACACTATAACTCTACTCATCGGTAATGTTGTGCATTTGTTTTTTGGGTAACACTGTGACTTGGTTCTTTTACTCTGACGATTGGGTGCACTCCATCATTGTATGCAGTCACTTAGTGAATAATTGACTTATATGCATTACTGATAGCATAGGCTTTGATTCATCAGTTCTTTGAAGTCTTTGGCAGTATTACAATGACCATAGAGATTATATCAAGTTGACATCAATGATAGTATAATACATTAACTAATTTAATGCATTGCATGATCATCAAATCAATATCTTCAAACATTCAATTAGTTACATGTCATCATTTTGTACCCCCTATGTCTGAAAAAGTCTACCAGAATGTCCGGAGCTTAAGTTGTTCCATCATATCTTTTGTTATCCTAGATTATTATCACTTTTGTACATCATAATCATCTTGGCAGTTGGACCAATAATATTTTCAGTGTCGTACATGGGGTTTTACCCACATGGGCATCAACCTTTCTAGTTGCCCAAGAGAATCGCAATTCTTGTGACTGAAATAATATTTTTCTAAGTGTAGGCTTGTTAGCTCATTTTGTGCTTCCCGGGCTGCAGTGACGGAGCAAGAGTATTCCCTGCAAAGGAATGTGAATGAGGGAGAGGTGACCTTCTTCATTGTTGTTAAGGCATGTGTCTGCAAAATCTTCCTGCAAAACTCCAACAAAATAAATATTTCCCCACAAAGCTTAGGAAATAGAAAGGGCTCCCAAGAGAAGTCAGACATCTGAATATATGTGTGTTGGGAAAATTGGATGAAGTATCACCCCCACACACCAAACTGGCCCATAGCCTCCAAAGATAGTCTGAATCCCTGATCACTAGTGATCGCCTTGATCCCGTGAAAGATGAAGGCGTCGTTGACTCTACAAAAATGTGGGAAAATGTTGCCCCACTGAATATGGGGGAAGTGGTCCCATGGAGTAACTTGTCCATCTTTGTCCCCAAGAACACCAACTATTATTAGACCCTATATTCCCTGGCACTGTCGAGAAAGTGACAAGAGGATATAGGAAGTCATGTAAAATTTCTACTCAGCTTCGACTCTCCTCATATGGGTGTCTTCATGTCTAACGATGATGTCAGTCTAGTAAAAGTGTGCCTTGTTGGTGGTCATTCTATATAAAAAGTAATACATCCAGGGAGAGAAACCCTGGGCATGTGGTTCCCCAAACATCTTATATAAGAAGATAATTCTTGCATGGATGGGCTCCCTGAACTCAGAGCGAGGGATTTATATCTGAATTTTCATTTAGTCTTGGCATGGACTTTTTAGCCATTCCAAGTTGTGGTGGCACCGGGCCTGATCATCCATGTCCTCGAACTATATGAGGGTGGCAGCCTTTGTGGGAGGAGCACCTATGAAACATGGAATGGACTAGCCTATAGTAGTGGTATCATGGTCTAATATGATGATGGTCACTAGGTATCAAAGAGGAGTGGGGGAAACCAACACAGCATCCCTACTACCTCAAAGATAACCCTTAGCTAGGAGCATAATTAGTTCTGGTGCTTGTACTAAACATGGAAAACTAGCGGCTTGAATAATTATGGGTTCCACTAAATTAATTGAGAGGGACTCATCAAACTATTAAAGTTGATGGATCTTCTGAAGGAGGCCCTACACTTTGGCCCATGTATCAACATTTGTGTCGGTGATCTCTTTGAGGGTAGAATCAATTTTGGACCCTTGAATCATCTCATCTTTATTATATTTCTAGGTTAGCGAAATCCTTGACAATACCCACCCTATCTTGCTTCTCTTGTTGGTGCATGCAACGACACTTGGGAGTTCCAGACTCCTAGGAGGTGATGATTTTGAAGCCATTTCTTTCTTTCTTTAACCTGTACATGAAAAATGGAAAACTGCCAATATAAAAATTTTAAAGGATTCAAGGTTTCAGAGGATTCAAGAATGATTTCTCTTTTTACCTGAAATAGGAAAATGTTAGGGCATTGTGAATGGGATCATATTCCCAAGATCTAAATACATTTTAACATATGAAACATTTCTTATTTACCATGGATCCAAAACAATGGCTAAAAGAGGGTTGAATAAGGTGGGAAAGCCCAGACCTACCGACATGTTTGGCATTAACTTGTAATGACAACAATCGTTAGTGATAAGATATAATGACATGTAACTGGTTGAATGTTTGATAATGTTAAATTGAAGATAATGCAAGGCATTAAATCAGTTAATGGTTTGTATTGTCATTGATGTCAACTTGATATCATCTATACGGTCATGTACATAATGCCAAAGACTTTAGAGAATCAATGGAACAAAGGTTATGCTTTCAGCAATGCATAAAAGTCAAGTATTCACTAAGTGATAGAAAACACCGATGGAGTGCACACCATCAGTAAAGGCAAAGAAAAAAAGTCATAGTGATACCTGACGAGTAGAAGACAATATTGCCCGATGAAGAAAAATCATAGAGATACCCAACGAGCTGAAAATAGAGTTGCTCAATGAGTAAAATCCAATGATGCCCAACAGACGGAGATCCTAAAGTTGACTGGAGTCACACCAACAGAAATGGTAGTTATCACTGATGACTAACTACAGAGTTGACCGACAGAACAAAGAGTTCAGAAAAAGACAAAATATATAGCTGGCAGAGCTTAAGGATAGACTTAACTAGTTGTTTTATTTGTTTTATTTGACTAGAGTTAAGTAATTGATTTAAAGAAGATTTGTACAGTTAGCAAGAAGATAACCACGAGATAAATCAGGAGTTATGCTTTAAAGCAGATTGGCTGGATTGTTTTTCATGCCAAGAATCAAGAATCAAGAATCAAGAATTGAGGAATATCATGTCTATATAAGAGACAAGCATAATTCATTTTTGCAATCACATACATGGGAAGGGGAGTGAATAGAAAGAGGATGCTGAAGAGAAACTGATGAAGGATAACTTCATACAGCCCTGATCAATCAAGCTAAAGAAGAGCTAAAGAATTCTACAGACACCAACAAACAGTGAAGCACACCATCATAGAGAAGAAAGTGTAGAGAACAAAGAATTAAATTGATACATTGATTAGAGAGGTATTGTACTTAAATAGATCTAAAAATCTGCAATTCAAGTTGCATTAGAAAATTGTCATAGTGTTTCAGTTTAACCATTGAAGCATCAAGTCTCTTAACAGAGCAGGACTTAATAGTTTTCTATAATTGAGGTATATCCTAATAGATTTTCAAAAATTTTATCATGAAGATAGAATTGAGTGCGCGATACCGACACACAGTCTAAGAAGGAGGAAGATGTAGTTAGGTAGCACTAGATATGCCAGATACCTATTGTTCCTATAGAGGTTGATCGATATTGGTAGCATATAAATGCCAGATATCAAGGGATATACTCATATTAAAATCCTCTAATAGGTCACACTTAACAGTGTGTTTGTAACCTTTAACAAGGCTGGCTCCTAGCAGGGCTCACTTTAGAAGAGTGAAAATTTGGGGTACTGGTCCCAGTGGTTTTTCCCTTAACAGGGTTTCCATGTTAAAATCCATGTGTTATGTGTGTATGGTTTATTACTTTACTATTTTACATTTCACATATGCATTTCTAGATTGATTGGTATACTTTGCATATTTACTGAGTATCGATAAATAGTTTTGCTTCTTATCAGTAATCAAGGAGAATAAAGACATACAAGGAAAACCGACAGATAGTTAAATCATTATTAGTATTTCATGGCATTCATCTTGTAGGGACTTAATAATCTGAGATTTGTTTGATTGGTGGTTAGTGATTAAAGGATAAATTTTTGAGGCCACTAATTCACCCCCCCTCTCAATTATTACTAACAATTGGTATCAGAGCTTCTTTTCTTAGAAGGAATGTTTCAAGACCTAAGTCAAGATCACAAGATGAATAGATGAGATGTGCCCAAGTTGAACAAAGACAACTTTGCTTCATGGAAAAGTAGGATAAGACTCCACTTATCAGGTATTGGTAATGATGTTACTCAATACTTAGATACTGAATATGTGTTTCCCACAAGACCATTAACAGTAGATCAATTGAGAGTGATGCATGAGCACAACTGCATGGTCATAGAGCTTTCTTCCTCTCTCTCCGATGCTGAATTTGAAGATGTCAAAGATTGCACAATTGCAAAGAAAATGTGGGACAAACTGAATCATGTACATTGAGGTGATGCAAATGTTCTGAGAGCCAAGGTAGAAAGCCTTAGAAGAAAATTTGATGATCTCATAATGAAAGAAGGAGAAAACATCACACAGTATAGCACAAGAATAAAAGCAGTATTCAATTCTATACGAGGTGTTGGAGGTACACTTGAAGAGGAGACAGTGGTAAGTAAAATTTTAAGAACCTTATTGCCTGTGTATTCTCTTAGAGTTTCTGTTATTCAAGAAATGAGAGCACTAGCAAAAAATATAGTTACTCTTGATAGTTTGATTGGTAGACTGATTTCATTTGAGATGAATAAATTTGATAATAGTGTCTTACCAAACTTAGAGTCTACATTTAAGTCTTCTATGAGAATAAGAAAATTCAGTTAGAGACACACATCTAGAAGAGATAGTGAAAGTGAAAGTGAAGAAGAAGATTTAGATGAAATAGAAGCACTCATGGAAAGGAGAATGCAAAGAGGAAAAGGTAAATACAAAGGCAAGTTACCACTTGTATGCTTTAATTTTAAAGAGATTGGACACTTTGCTACAAGATGTCCTAATAGAAGTAATGACAGATCTTTTGAGAAGAAATCTGACAGAGGTGATAATAAAGATTACAGAGGTTACCAACAATCAGAAAGAAAGGATACCTGAGACTACAAGGATAAAGGAAAGAAGGCTAGCTACCTAGATTCTTGCAAAGATGAAGATACTGACACAAAACCTGATGATGACATCAAGATGGTATTTGTAGCTGTGAAAGATGATTCAGATGAAGATGAAAAGTATGAAGAAACTATAGTCATATCTAAGGTTAGTAAGAATGACATCTGGATTATAGATAGTGGTTGCACTCACCACATGACCGGTGACAAAGAAAAGTTTAACACTTTTGAGTATTATAATGGTGGTATAGTAAGAATGGGTAATGATACACTTTGTCCAGTTGAAGGTAAAGAAACTATAATGTTGAATAACCTGATTAAATGTGAAAATTCTTATTGGGTAAAAGGATTGAATTATAATCTATTGAGTGTTTCTCAGCTAAATAATTTAGGTCACAGAGTTTCATTTGAAAACAAGAAGGCAAAGATCTTCAATGAATTAGGAAAATTGATTGGTACTGGTGAACTTATTCTATTTGAATGACACTAACACCACTTTCTTAATGACTAGAAATGAAGACATATGGTTGTGGCACAAAAGATTGTGTCATGTGAATTTTGACAACATGATGAAAATAAGCAGAAGAAGAAGTGTAAGAGGTTTACCGACGATGACAAAGCTAGACAACATCATGTGCAAAAATTGTAAAAAAGGTAAAAAGGTAAATGACAAAGTCTAGTTTCAAAAGTAAAACCCATACATCTGACGATATTCTAGAATTAGTCCATACTGATTTATGTGGACCTATGAGGACAAAGAGTTATTATGGAGATAGATATTTTATTCTCTTTGTTGATGATTACTCTAGAATGATGACAGTCATGTTTCTAAAAGAAAAATATGAAGCATTCAAGATGTTTAAATGGTATAAGGCTATGGTAGAAAAATAAAGTGGTAAGGATCTAAAATTTTTAAGATCAGATAGAGGAGGAGAATTTATATCAGATGAATTCACTAATTTTTGTAATGAGCATGGTATAAAAAGATAGGTTTCTGCACCAAGGACACCACAGCAAAATGGGATTGCTGAGAGAAGAAACATGTCAATAGTTGATTGTGCAAGAACACTGATGATAGAGAAAGGCATCACCCAAATCTTCTGGAGAGAAGTTGTCAGCACTGTTGTTTATACACTTCACAAAGTACAATTGAAGAAGGACACAAAGAAGACACCTTATGAGCTATGGTATGGTAAAACACCCAATGTAAGTTACTTCAAGATATTTGGTAGTCAATATTATGTCTTAAAGGATGATAGAAATGGAAATCTTGATGCAAAAAGTGATGAAGGTATTTTTATAGGGTATTCTACCAAAAGCAAAGCTTTTAAATGTCTAATCGAGGCTTCTAAAAAAATAGTTGAAAGTGCAAATGTAAAGATTGATGGATTAGCAGAAAAGAATGAGCTAGAAAGCACAAAAAAACTAGAGGACTACAACAAGTTTGTATATTGTGAAGAACCCATAACTCTACCCAAGAAACAATGCTTAATTATAGAACAACAAAATGTTGCAACCGACGGTCAGAATGTTGTTACCGATGGTCACAATAATGATCAATATAATGTGCAAGGTAATGAAGATCAAACTAATACACAAAGAGTTGTACCTATACTTGCAAGATATGTAAGAAGGAACCATCCAGAGGACCATATCATAGGAGATAAGAAAGCTGGTACAAGAACAAGAAGTAAGTCTTTAAACTCAAATTGTTTAATTTGTGAGTTTAAGCCAAAATCTATCAATGATGCACTAGATAATGAAGAATGGATAAGTGCTATGAATGATGAGATTGAGTAGATTGAGAAGAACAAAACATGGTCACTTGTGCCAAGACCAGATGACAAAAATGTCATCAGTACAAAATGGATATTCAGGAACAAGCTGAATGAGAATGGAGAAGTCACAAGGAACAATGCAAGACTAGTATGCAAGGGATATTCACAAGAGGAAGGTATAGACTATGGAAAAACCTTTGCACCCGTTGCTAGGCTAGAAGGAGTAATAATACTACTTGATTATTCTACATACAAAGGATTCAAAGTATATCAAATGGATGTCAAGTCAACATTCCTAAATGGAATACTTAAAGAAGAGGTATACATTGTGCAACCACAAGGGTTTGTAGATATAGACAAGAGGAACATGGTATGTAGACTTCACAAAGCCTTGTATGGATTAAAACAAGCTCCTAGAGCCTGGTATGAATGACTTCATTCCTATCTAATAAGTATTGGATTCATAAGGACTAGTGAAAATAGTAATCTTTATTTGAAAGAAGATACTGATGCTAACACTTTGATTGCTGAAATATTTGTTGATGACATTATATTTGGAGGCAATGATATACTATGTAAGTCATTTTCTGATGAGATGAGAAAAGAGTTTGAGATGTCTATGTTTGGAGAGATCAAGTTCTTTCTTGGTCTACAGATCATTCAACAAAGTTAAGGTATTTTCATTACACAGTCCAAATACATCAAAGAGGTCCTGAAAAATATTCAAGATGGAAGATTCCAAACTAGTTGGAACACCGATGGCTACTAGATGAAAATTAACAAAGGAAGACAAGACAACAAAGGTAAATCAGACTTTGTATAGATCAATGATTGGAAAACTCATGTATGTTGTACACACTAGACCATATATTGCACATGCATTAGGAATTGTTGCTAGATTTTTTGCTAACCCCAGGGAATCACATATGACTGTTGTGAAAAGAATTCTAAGATATCTAAAGAATACTGAGGAATTTGGCTTATGGTATAGAAGAGAAGGAAAATTTGAACTTAAGGTGTTTACCGACGCTGACTGGACTAGAAATCTTGATGACCAGAAGAGCACAACTAGAGGAGCATTCTTTAGGGGTGACAGACTTGTCACATGGATTAGCAAGAAGCAAGGATGCATCTCTCAGTCTACTACAGAAGCAAAATATGTTGCTGCTACTGCAAACTGCTCAAATATTGCATGGATGAAATAGCTGTTGGAAGGGATGCATATGAAGATCTCAGAACCAGTTATTATCTATTGTGATAACACCAGTGCAATAAAAATTTCTAAGAATCCAGTCATGCATTCCAAGACTAAACAAATTGCAATAAAGTATCATTATTTAAGAGAACAAGTTCAAGAAAAAGAGGTGATACTTGAGTATGTGCAATCTAAAGAACAATTGGCCAATATCTTCACCAAGCCAGTGCCCAAGGATACATTTGAGTACCTAAGAAAGAGACTAGGGGTCAAACCCTTGTCTACCAGTCAGTAAAAGACTGAAGGCTACATCAGCCTATATATTATCAGAATATCATTCGTGTTGATGTAAGCAACAAGATGAAATTCAAAGCTACATCTATATACAGAAAGGTATATATCACAACTGAGCACCAAGTCATATTGATGTATTGTTGATGGATAAGGGAAATTCTAGGAATATATTATGGATCGAGAGAAAAGATCACCTGACATTAATGTCAGATATCTATGAGATATTTGTTTGGCATTATTGTCAAAGGGAGAGAAAGTTTCCATATTATCACAGTCTTTAGAAAAAGAAGAAAGATTATCCATTATCAGATTACTCCAACAGAGACAGATCATATCCATAGGGAGAGTTGCTGACAAAAGATAGAGACAACAAAGAACAAGAACAATCAAAAGAGAGATATTCACACAAGGGAAGGATGCAACACATCAGAACAAGAAACACAGAAAGCTACAAGAATCAAATCTAAGCTAACACAGAGCTTACCAGAGGTTAGACATTTTTATCAGTTATCAAAACAAATTGTTTTGTAATCTGATGAATCTCAACTGTTATATTTATTATTGTATTAGAAATAGTATAGTGTGATAATATAGTATGTTGCCATCAATGCCAAAGGGAGAGATTGATGACATGTAACTGATTGAATGTTTGATAATGTTAAATTGAAGATAATGTAAGGAATTGAATCAATTAATGGTTTGTATTGTCATTGATGTCAACTTGATATCATCTGTACGGTCATGTACATAATTCCAAATACTTCATAGAATCAATGGAACAAAGGTTATTATTTCAAAAATGCATAAAAGTCAAGTATTCACTAAGTGACAAACAACACTGATGAAGTGCACACCATCGGTAAAGGCAAAGAACAAAATTCATAGTGATACTCAACGAGCAGAAGATAGTATTGCCCGACAAAGAAAAATCATAGTGATACCTGACGAGCTAAAAATAGAGTTGCTCGACGAGTGAAATTCAATGATGCCTGATGGACGGAGACCCCAAACCTGACTGGAGTCACACTGATGGAACTGGCATTTATCACCGATGACTAACTGCAGAGTTGACCAACAGAACAAAGAGTTCAGAAAATGACAAAATATCTAGCTGGCAGAGCTTAAGGATAGACTTAACTGGTTGTTTTATTTGTTTTATTCGACTAGAGTTAAGTAATTAATTTAAAGAAGATTTGTACAGTTGGAAAGAAGATAACTATGAGATAAATTAGGATTTATGCTTTAAATCATATTGGCTGGATTGTTTTTCATGCCAAGAATCAAGAATCAAGAATCAAGAATCAAGAATCAAGAATTAAGGAATATCATGTCTATATAAGAGACAAGCATAATTCATTTCTGCAATCACATACACGGGAAGGGGAGTGAATAGAAAGAGGATTCTAAAGAGAAATTGATGAAGTATAACTTGATACAGTCCTGGTCAATCAAGCTGAAGAAGAGCTAAAGAATTCTGCAGACACTGACAAACAGTGAAGCACAACAACACAGAGCAGAAAGTGTGGAGCACAAAGAATTAAATTGATACATTGATCAGAGAGGTATTGTACTTAAATAGATCTAAAAATCTACAATTCAAGTTACATTAGAAACAATTCATAATGTTTCAGTTTAACCATTGAAGCATCAAGTCTCTTAATAGAGAAGGACTTAACAATCTTCTATAATTGAGGTATATCCTAACAGATTGCCAAAAAGTTTATCATGAAGATAGCATTGAGTGCCCGATATCAACACACAGTCTAAGAAGGAGGCTGATGCAGTTAGGTAGCACCAGATATTCTAGATACCTATTATTCCCATAGAGGTTGATCAATATTAGTAACATATACATGCCAGATATCAAGTGATAGACTCATATTAAAATCCTCTAACAAGTTCACACTTAACAGTGTGTTTGTAACCTTTAACAGGGTTGGCTCCTAACAGGGCTCACTTTAGAAGAGTGAAAATTTGGGGTACCGGTCCTAGTGGTTTTCCCCTTAACAGGGTTTCCACGTTAAAATCCATGTGTTATGTGTGTATGGTTTATTACTTTACTATTTTACATTTCACATATGCATTTCTGGATTGATTGGTATACTCTACATATTTACTGAGTATTGGTAAATAGTTTTGCTGCTTATTGGTAATCAAGGAGAATAAGGATAGACAAGGAAAACTGATAGATAGTTAAATCATAATTAGCATTTCATGGCATGCATCCTGTAGGGACTTAATAATCTAAGATTTATTTGATTGGTGGTTAGTGATTAAAGGATAAATTTTTGAGGCCACTTATTCATCCCCTCCTCTCAGTTATCACTAACAAAGATAGGTAGCCCTGCTACCATACTCTAAAACATGGATGTTTACTTGGTTGAGTAATGACATTTAATGGATAGTTGTGCTAGCGCAAGTTGCATGAACGCCTCTTGGGATGAATTTTAAAGGCTTGTTTATGGGAACTAATTCTTCCATTAAGATGGAAAGGATGAAGGCGAGAGAAAATTTAATGGCACGTTAGTGAGCTGGCCTCTACAAATGGCATACCCATCACCTCAACGTCCAAGGCTACACCAAATAGGATGGTGATCCTACTTATTGGGTAGACATGGCCTTCAGGCCTCCCAAAGAATTTAGATGACAAAGGGAAATCAAAAATTGCTTCCGTAGGAACCATACTAGATAGAACATTTTAAGAGACTCCATGTCTCTTAAGTGCGGAAAAAAATAGAGTGCTACAGACTCTACTAATATATAGAGTGGTTCATGAAAAACTGTCCATAGCACACAGAGCGTTAAAATGGGCTTGAAACCATACTTACAAAAATATACAAATGAGACCAAGCACTTAGAGAGATCTGTGAAAAATCCACAAAATATATGGACTTAGAAATAATATATACAAAATATATACATCATATACAAAGACTCGGGAATTTACAATGAATTTATAGACTTCTGAACGTCAAGTAAACCACTATTAACATGAAATATACAACCGAAAAGGGGTTGACGCCTCTCCATTCAGGAAAAAGGACTGTGAAGAGGAAGGACATGTACAAGGCTCAAGAACAGTGTCATGCCAAGAGGAAGATGCATCTTGAATGACGAAGGCGAACAAGCACCCATAAAATGCAAAAATGTGAAAAATACAAAAAAATGCAAAATATGCAAAAAACCACCAGACAAATATGAAAAGGATAAAACAGCAGACACAAAGAGAAAACAAAAAAAACAAAAAATGCAAGGAAAAAAAAAATGGAAAACATGCAGAGAAAGTGGATAAAGAAAAATTAAACAAAAATGGAAGGACCCAAGAGCCTACCTGAAAATCGAGTCGCCAAAAGAGGACATTGTAACTAGCTTCACTCTGCCACCTAAACACTCCACAAAAGTCATCAAACACACCTCTCCACCTTCTAGCTCAAACATCTTAGCTCAAGAAATGAATTTCTATGCTCTTAAGGAAATTCACTAGAAGGTAAAAATAGTTTTTAGTAAGTGTAAAAGTGACAAGGAAAAAGGACTTAAATAATGCCTAGAAGAGCACATTAGTTACCAAAAGTAACCTCAAGAAACACTTTAGCAGCCAGGGTTGAGACTCTGGGGTACCTAAGGATCATTTGTCCTCAAGAAAAGAGAAATGGTCATCAGATATCCAGGATCCGAAGCCACCCACTTGGAAAAGACACTCCAGGAACTGGGTCCCAGAGGAAATAGAGAACACCAAAATGACAAAGAATGAACGAGACCAAAAAGGGCTAGAGAAAGTAGAGAACCAATCCAAAAATGAAAAAAGGAAAGGAAAGAGAAAAAAAAAAGAAAGGGGGGAACTCGACATTTTGCAAACAAAATATAGGAACGGGTATGCAGGGCATAACAAATGGCAACATGAAAGAAAAATTCCTCGTACATTTGAGAAATTCAAAACTCTGGTTAAAATAATGAGGATCTTATCATTATTAGAGAAGAACCATCACGACATGGCTCCGGGAACCTGAGAAACTTGTTGAAATTCAAATGTTGATCTTTTCCAAAATTATGTGTCTTAGGATTTAGATAAGGGGGGGGGGAGTAGAACATCACTAGAGAAAAATAGAGAAATTGTGCTAACATAAGATGGTCGACACCTGATGAGTGCCTTATTTTCCTTTGGGATCCAGATCTTCCACTCTCCAATTCCCTCTCTTTTTTTATGTGAATGGGAAGCGTTCCTGATTTCACTTGGGTCCTCAAGCTTAGCTTGTTACCATGGAGGTACTTCTTTCACCTTGTCACTCTCTTTTTTTTAAATTTTAAATTGGAGAGAAAAGACCCAACATGAGAAATGTCAGTACCTAATTTCAACGAAGATTCTCTAGGGCTCAAATTTTTGTGTTAGGAGTTTCCTAAATGAGGATAGGATCATCCTTTGTTCAATGCCTCATTCTGGACCTCTAAAATATGTGAGAAGAATCTCCCAACTTGCGTGTTTCTTATGAGAAGAATACTAGCCTAACAAAGGAGGGAAAAAAATTGGGGCCAAGAAGAAATAAAAGAGACAAAAATAAAATTGGGCAAACCAAAACAAATGAAAAGACAAAACTAGGGCAGAAGCCCCAAAACTATTTACAAGGAAGGGTGTTCCAAATCAGATCCCCTGGAGGATACCTATAAGTGGTGTGTATATATATATATATATATATATGATACATCTTTCTCTGGGGAGTGCGTCCTTCCATCTCAATCAAAGTAATGTTTAAGGTACTATCCGTTGATAGGAA
This sequence comes from Thuja plicata, assembly GCA_018584345.1. Taxonomy (NCBI): domain Eukaryota; kingdom Viridiplantae; phylum Streptophyta; class Pinopsida; order Cupressales; family Cupressaceae; genus Thuja; species Thuja plicata. The sequence goes on from MU228505.1 coordinate 497,288, forward strand.
ACAGAACAACTTCTTTGGTTAAGGAACTGAAGTGGTATGTGCTGGCTCCACACATTTATGATATTTGGTAGGGTCTAAGCCAGAGCCTTTGGAACTTACTATGTTTTCCTTTCTTCTCCTAGGCTTTGTCCCATGAAAGGAGTAGGTCGGACATCCAAAAGGCCTTATACTCGGCTCTCTTGTCAAACCAACATTTGACCACAACTTGGTGTTTCACAAAATGTTCCAATGCGTGATCCCTTTGTTCTTCCAACCATACTAGGTTGAGGAGGAATAATTTGAAAATGTTATCTTGGTCATTAAACTCCTGTATGAACTGTAGGACCAAAATCTATATGTTTATAGAGAAGACCGGATTTAAACCATATACAAGGTGAAACGGGGAAATTCCCAGAGCAAATTTTATTCAGATGCGGTCTACCCACAAGGAAAACCTCATTTTATGGTGCCTATCTCAAGGATTCCTTTTGAGAAAGTGTTTGATTACCTCTATAAGGTTCTTGTTGGTGGATTATGCTACCCCATTTCCCTATGGGTAGTAATTACTATAAAATTTGAGGGTGACATTCCTATCATAAGCCCATTCCAACAACTGAGCCTCTAGGAAAAGGCTAGGTCATTATCACACACAAGGACAAAAGGAATTCCAAAACTTGTAACTATGTTTTCTTCAATAAAGATAATTGCCACGTCCACCGTGTTGTTCTTTCATGGTATAGATTTTTTTGGAGATTTGATTCTGAGCAGTTGAATGATTGTATGTTTGTCATTGATGACAACATATAATACACAGCAGTGATTCTATATCTACTTATCAGAATGTTGATATCAAGCCTTGCATGGATAGATACATGTTGTAGACATGTTTATTATGTTATGTTCACACACGCAGATCTAGATATGATGTTTCATTCAAGTTGTGTAATTCTCTTATTGGCAGTTATAGTTTTGGAAGAGTATCTGTTCAGAGCTGACATATGTAATGTGTTTCTTAAGTTGCACCTATCTTCAAGATATGTGTGTGTATATTCATGATTAGTTATGAGTTGATGATAGTTATCTAAAGGCGCCAAACGTGTTTCAAGAAGATTGCAAGGTTAGAGATAAAATGGCAAGGCTGACTTAGTGAAGCGTTGCATATATTCAGTTTATACTTACACGGTTGTAATTATGCTTGCATGCTTAGTAGAGCTGACAAGGATTCTATGAAGAGTCATCTTACAGGTCCCATGATCTCATACTTTGAGGAAGATACTTATAGCAAGTCATTTGTGATACGCTAAGTGTGAATGATATGAAAAGAGACAGAATATGTACAAAGAAGAATATCAGATGTGGTTCATTCATCAAGAGTCTATGTGAAGAAGAAGTGAAAGATTATAATACACTGGAACTGATCAAGACAGTAGGTATACTCTAAAGTTCATCATCAGATATAGTGCATATCTGTTATACAAAAGGTTGTAGCCTTCACCATTAAGCAGTGTGCTTTTGGACAGTGAGTCCACCACCCCTAACAAGGTTATTATAAAAGACTCCTAACAGGGTCTGACCCTTAACCAGGTCACTATACTTATTGTATTGTAAAGTACAACTCCTAACAGGGTTGAAATATCTTCTAATAGGGATTACTATAAACAAGTATAGCTCATTGTGGGTGCTAATTCCCACCGGGGTTTTTACTATTTGGTTTCCCCGTAATCAAATTGTGTGTTGTGTACTGTGCCATCTAAATGTGTATTTACTTTATTGTATTCTGGAGTTAAAGAAGGAAAATAAGTAAAGTTACTGATAAACAATTCACCCGCCCCCCCTCTCAGTTATCCTTTGGGACTATTCTAACAATTGGTATCAGAGCCAAGTGCCTTGGAGAAGAAGCCTAACAACTTAAGGTAGATCAGATGTCTTACTTCATAAAAGAGAGCCCTAAGTTTGATAGAGAAAATTATCTGGATTGGAAAAATAAAATGAGAACACATCCACAGTGTGTTGGCTTTGAGATCTTTGAAATTTCTACACAAGAAGTTGTAATTCCATCTTTGAAAGACCTTGCAAAGGATGATGCTACTAATAGAAAAAAGGAAACATTTACCAATAATGCAATTTCTAAAGAAGCCCTAATTAGTGCCCTATCTAACAACAAATTTTTTGAGATCAAGAAAATTGATAGAGCATACACCATATGGAAGTATTTAGAAGATATATTTGAAGGAGATATTCAAGCAAAGAATGCGCGTAGGAAGACATGGAAAAAGAAATGCAATAGTCTTGAGATGTTACCTAAAGAGAAAATTAGAGCTTACAATCAAAGGATTAATGAAGCAGTCTCTAGAATCAGAAACAATGGTGGAGAAATATTAGAAGAAGATATAATGGAAAAGTCCCTAACTACCTTAACATTAGACTATGAAAACAAGATAAGTATTCTAGAGGAAACCATGCAATTCTCAAAAGACTTCAAGAGAGAGAGAGACTTTGATTAGAAAAATCTTTGCATTTGAGATATCAAGATTGAAGACTGAACCTAAAAGTGAAACAACTTTCAAAGCCTCGGTCCATTGTAAGAAATCCTTACACATCTCCAGTCATAATGAGAATGAAAAAGTTAATGAAGAACTAGAAGAAATCATTTCTATGATTGGTAAAAGAGAAAAGAAAGGAAAAGGAAAATATGAAGGATAGCTTCCATTCAAATGTTTTTCATGCAACACGATTGGTCACTTTGCATCTAAGTGTCCCACAAGAGTCAAGAAGTTCAGATATGATTACAAACCTAAATATAAGAAGGAATTTTATCATCTTGAAGAAGGTGTAACTGATGAAGATTCAGGAGAAGATAAAATTGGATTCATTTCCCTTAGAGACATGGAAAGGTTGCTCGAGGAAATGGACATTGTAGATGAAAAGGAAGAACAAGAGTTAGCCCTAATTTCCAAAGAAAACATCAGAACTGATTGGATCATTGATAGTGGATGCTCTCATAATATGATAGGTGACAAAGATAGGTTTGTTTATTTAGACAAATACAAAGGTTGTATGGTTAGATTTGGAGATAACACTCTGAAACCTATCATAGGAAGAGGTTCTATCACCTTCGATGGAAAGAACAAGACAGATGATGTTCTATATGTTGATAGATTACATCATAACTTGCTAAGCGTTGGACAAATACTTGACAAAGGTTATCATTTGGAGTTTAAAGACAACAAGTGCATCATTAAAAACAAGGATGGATACATGATTGAATCAGGATCCAAAACAAAAGGTAATGTTTTTCAGCTCAATTCTGATGTAATTTGTTTGTTGCAAAAGTGTATAACAGTTGGTTATGGCACAAGAGACTCTGTCATATCAAATTTGATAACATAGTAAATCTAAGTAATGTCAAGGCAGTTAGAGACATTCCAAGTATTGCAAGACCAGTTGACACAATATGCAGGGAATGTGTTATGGGAAAGCATGTAAAGAGTTCTTTCAGAAGCAAGCAAAACTCAGCTGAAAAAAACTTGGACCTGGTGCATATAGATTTATGTGGTCCTACCCAAACAAGATCTTACTATGGAGAAAGGTATTTCATTTTGTTTTTTTATGATTGTTCAAGAATGATGTGGGTTGCATTCTTAAAAGAAAAATATGAAGCCTTTGAGAAATTCAAAATATTCAAGGCTAAAGTTGGGAATGAATCTGGATTAAAATTGAAATGTCTGAGATCAGATAGAGGAGGAGAGTTCACCTCTGATCATTTTTATGACTATTGTGAAAACATGGAATTAAAAGATAGTTTATTGGACCTTGAACCCCTCAATAGAATGGGATTGCAGAAAGGAGGAACAAGATTATACTTGATACAGATCGCACTATGATGATTGAAGGAAAAGTTGCAGACACATATTGAAGAGATACAGTCAATACAACAGTCTATACTATCAACAAAACTCAATTGAGGCCAGGCATAGATAAGAAACCCTATGAACTTTGGTTTGGTAATGTACCTATAGTAAAGTATTTTAGAATCTTTGGTAGCAAGTGCTACGTCAAGAGAGATGATGGTGTTGGTAAGTTTGATGCTAGAAGTGATGAAGGTATTTTCCTTGGTTACTCTATAAACAGAAAATCATATAGATATTTTAATTTGAAATTGAAAAAGATAATTGAAAGTACTCATGTAAACATTGATGAGAAGTTTATGGTTCAAGAGAGATACTATGAATATGCACCTATGATTGAAGATGAACCCAGGCCTAGCAGAAAAGATTCTATTATTAAAGAAATGTTTGATTGCATTGATGTTTCATTCAATGACCCTTAATCAAGCAGAGAAGAATCACAAATTATAGAAGAAGAAGTCACACCCTGTTGGTGCACAAAAATGCTGAATTGGATTTCCTACGGACTTGTCAATCCAATATTTGGAAAACTAATTGTTTTTGGCCAACTAACGGGAATGATCAATTATGATCCTCTTCCCCTGCACTTCTAGCTCTGCAAGACCAAGGTGGGTGAACCTTTACCTTAACCACTATCTACTGGTTTAAGGGATTTTATAGAAGATAACTTGTGTACATAATTCAACCAATCTCTCAAGATAGCAAGTAGGCTTGAATAAATCAAATTGTAAGCAATATATCATGAACTGTAAACTAAAATAATTTAAGTAATTGAAAGAATATTTAGTAA
>MU228505.1:548705-564293 GCA_018584345.1 Thuja plicata
CTGTAAAGACTTTAAACCATACTTTATTGAATCTGTCCATATCAATATCTGCTCTTGTACTTTGAAATCTCAGTCATAACTCTGCTCACCTACAGTTCCTGAATCTCTGCAAACTGGACAACCTGGGTTCTAGACATGGTGAACATGGTGAATGTACATTGAATGCACCGTCAACCCCTTTGACAAATTCTTCTCTATTAGTTCACGCATTCTGTCTGCACTGCTGCTATATTTTCACCTTTGGAAAAAACCCCGCGAGTGAGCGACACATCTTTTTTATTTCTCATCACATAGTCGCCACCCATTTTCATTGCACTTTTTACCTTCTACAACTGAGCGATGCGTTGTCTTTGATCCTTATTTCACGTTAGTCACACACCCGCGCCACTTTTATACTTTGCTATTTTTGATCGGCGAGTAAGCGATGCATTAACTTTTGAACTTTATTTTGTGTCTGTCGCATACTCGCACCACTTTTCCTTTTATCTTTTTGATTCCTGCGAGTAAGCGACGCCTCCCTCACTGACAGCTCATCGCTAACTCGCGAGCTAACTTTCCATACCACTTGAGCCTCGGCGACTGAGCGATATTCACTTTTTCATTGCAAACTTTGTCTAGTCGCTCACTCACCATCTTAACATTCCAGCTTTCATTTTATGCACGGGTGTGCGATGCATTCTGTCCTTTGGCTCATCGCATGCTCGCAAGCCCTTTTATCTTACTTCAAACTTGACCGCGAGTGCGCAACATCTATCTTCTTTTGGCTCATCGCTTACTCATGAGCTTTATTCCCTTTATCTCTTTTGATCGGTGAGTGCGTGACAGCTATCTTTTTTCCTCGTCACACAGTCGCGAGTTGTTTTCCCTTCTCCTTTGTTTACTGGCGACTGCGTGACACCTTCCCTTTTTACCTCATCGCATAGTCGCGAGCTGTATTCCTTTCATCTAAAAACATGAGCGAGTAAGCGATACATAATGAATAGTCCTTCAATCGCTCTGTCGCGTGATCCTGTGTCTTTACCTTTAACTTGAAGCACGTGCCTATTTATGTTTACAGTGACCTCGCGACATAATTTAATCACTTAGTCGGAAGGACTTTTTCCCTAGGGCACTTTTATCAATAGACTTCGCGACCACCGTCAGATCCTTTCATTTCTTCATCGCACGGCTGTCTTTTAATCGCCTTACGTTTCCTTATGCCCTTAAATTATCAGGAGACTTCGCAACTGAAGGCGAACATACCCTAGTCTCCTTATTGCTTGATCCCTATTCTTTTTCTAGCGACCCAGCGACAACCACTAGCTCTGTGACAGATGTCATCTTTTCTTTTGTCCACTTTATGTATACTTGAAATCTGACTCACCGCCCCTGATCTGGCGACATCCCGACTGAAGGAAATCACTTAAAATGAAACCGTTAGTTGGATGGTTGGGAATGTTATGTCTTAACCGCCAATTAATCACGAAACCACGTGACTGAAGCAAAGATTTAACTGTTTGAATGTCCTGATCCAGCGATCATGCGACATGAAGTGAATCGCGAAGTCGGAAGACATTTCTTTGACCTGTTGACTCTTCTCGCGATCACCTGACTGAGGTGGGTCCCGTTCCTTTTAAAGCTTTATAACATAGAATTCAAGTGACAACCTGACTAAAGAGAGATCGCCAAGTCTCGAGACATAGATGGAATATTCTGTTTCTTAACGAGACTACGCGACACAAAGGGAAAACTAAGTCGGGAGAAGCTTTGGCATATTCGATCTGGGTCATGCGATCAAGCGACCTGACTTAAAGCATATGCCTTAAGTGACTTGAAAAAGGTAATGAAAAAATATAAGACATGGCAAAGGGTTTAAACATGCATCATTTAATACTAGGCTGCTAGGGTTTTTTCAAGGTTTTGACAATTTGGCAAGGAATAAGCATGAGCACCTGAAAATTTTACAGAGTTGAAGCCAGACTGAACAAGAAGGGACTGAAATGGATAAGCTAGAACCAGAAAAAGGACAAGGAACCGGGAGAACCGCTAAATAAGAAATATTACCAACAGGTCACAAGGTCAAAAGTTACAAATGGTCAAACAGGGCTACTCAAAATTCTGGGCAGAATAAAGAAACAAGATATCTTTGGAAGACCAACTTTGAGGGATAAGAAAACCTATCAAACAGACTCAAAATAAATTGGGATTTGAAATATAGGCCCTTTGATATACATTCTCAAAATTCCCAAAATGGTGACCCATGAAACTCAATTAGACACAAGTTATTCAAATGCAAACTGGGCTCGTTACAACAAATTGACACTTACGCAGAAATGCAAATTTGGACAAGTGCTCAAAATAAGACATCACGAAACAAATTAAAACTCAAAATTAACGACCTGGGATGTCTTGAAAATTCAAAAAAAAGGTGATGATTACTTGACATGCATGGTGGACATTCAAATTTATTTGGTCAAAAAGGCACAAAAAGCGATCATAGGGCTTCAGATTGTGAAATTTTAAAATGGTACTTCAAAAACCCTTACTGTGTTTTTTAGTCCCAACATGGCGTACTAATTATGTTAGTAGTCCCAAAATATTGGTGTTAGCTGGTTTCAACTCCTTCACCCTCCGAGACTGCTTCTCATACTAGGTCTGAATAACTTGGCTTGCTTCATTTAGGAGGTCTAATTCCCCTATTGAGTTCTTTTGCCTAGAGTCACCTCCATGATCACATACTCTTTGAAAGTTACCTCTGAGTCTTCTTTTCCTATTGGAGGGGTGGAAACTATGGCCACAAAATTACCATCCGGGGCCCTTCGGGTGCCGTGAAGGGTTCAATCCCTTTTGGGCTTCTTAGGAACTTGGATCTCAACCAAAATTTCTACTAGTGACAGTGGAGCCGTTATGGTCATTGGGGATTTTCTTTTCCATGACTCCACTAACCACTATATCATGGAAACTAGCCTACTTATTCCTATCCCCAAACTTGAAGTGCCTCCGGGGTTCAATTCAGGTCCTCCATGTTGATGGGGTCTTCACCTGGGTTTCCTTGATTTCCCTCCCTATCACCCCCCGTAGTATCATCCATAGGTGGCCTAGGTGGTGAAGGAGGCTGAGGAAACTCATTCATATCTACTTGTTGAAATATGGTCATAACCTGATCGACTATTTCATTAGGTGGTGTCAGCAAACTCTGATCAATGCTTATGTTCAAGAGCACTACATTGGAGGTTACAGTTGTTTCCAGAGGTCTGATTTCCTCGTCAGTCAAAATCTGCTCCATGGATGGGTTACTTTCTTATTCTCATGGTATTTCCTTTTATCTTTCAGCCTCTTCAGGCTGGGCCCCATTTTCTTTTTAGACCACCAAATATTGAGGCCCCATTGGCTCTTGTGTAGGAACCTCAGTTTCTGGTTCCACTGTTTCTACCATAGTGTTGTCAACCATACCATTCAATTCTCCAAGATCACCCATTAGGAAGAAATCATCAATGTTGATCTATTCTATCTCTGGAGGAATTTTTCAGGTGATCCTCTTTCTCGAAGGAGGAGGAGGAAAAAAGTACTTGAACCTTAGGTATATCCTCAGGCTCTAGATCCAGAATTTTACTTTGTGGGGGCTTATCCTCTTTTTGCTTCTTTCTCCTTTTGAGTGGTACCTGAGGGTCTCTAGCTTCCATAATTCTGATGAGTTCTAACTTGCATGCTACACTTAAAAAAATATCCAGGGAAGGAGAATCTCCTAGCAAAGGATAGGAGCCTAACGGGGTAGCTCCAAGACTAAAAGTCACTCTGGTGTTTACTGATTCCATTAGTTTGTAGGAGTGAACCAATTTATCTCCCAAATGCTCCATTAGGTGGTCAAGATTGGGTTTGAGAAATGAGGTGGGGTGCCAACCTTTTTCTTACCTTCAGCTTTAGATTGCCCCATTGTCCGGGATCCTGACGCTCCCAAAGATTGATATTCTGTTAAGACACTCTTTGGGAGAACCTTCTTGAAATACGACTAGCAATGTGCAATTACTTCTCTTGAGATGAACTCGATGCTCAAATTCTTCAGTGTATCCCAATCTACCAGTAGGAGGTCCATCTTATCTATAACTGTCTCTTTATACTCAGGGTCTTCTGTACCTTGTTGACGAGACTTTGGTGACTGATTCTGCCAACAGTCATAAGTTGTCACCGGGTACCGGGGGGTACCGGCCAACTTGGCCTGCAAAGGTTTTCTGGGGAAATAGATTCCCCAGCCCTCCAAGCACCTGAGTGTTGGGTGTCGACAGTGCGGGGATTCTCTGTGTCGACAGTGTTTTCTTCAACTCGTTCTCTGCAAGGATTCAGGAAGGTGAGGTTTCTCCAAGCATTCTACACTTAGCAAATAAACTGAAAAAGATCCTGCAAGGTTAGAAGTGTTTCATCTACCTATAGTTATGTTTAAACATTCAATATATCAATAATTCTCTGATACACTACACTAAATACTAAAGAAATGCACAACCATCAGTTCATATTTCATCAGTAGCAAGGGAAAAGAGGTCGTTAATCCACTTAAAGTATCAGAGAAAAAGACATGAAGAACATAAAACGTAAAATACCGTTAACTCAAAAGATTGAATGCCAACAACATCATTGCAAGAACTCTCCCTTCTTCATTAATATTTCTTCCAGCTAGCACTAGTGTGTGATACAATGGTGGCTCCAAGGGAGCATCTAACTACTGAATGCTTAAAGACTAAGGAGCATTGAGCTCTGTAACTTGAAATGAAAACACTACTTCTCTATTAATGTGGTCTGCAAAATCATCAATTTTTTCAACCCTTAGAAAAGGGTCAGACTTTCTATTTATACACATTTTCATCTAACCCTAACCCTAACCCTATTTTACATTACACTGTATAATATAATATATTATCCGGGGGCCGGTACTACCTGCGCCACCCTACAAAAGGCCTTGAGATGGAATAAGCCTGACATGTCAGAAGAATGAGACAAGATGGTGGAGTGGAAGAATCAACCTTGAGAAGAGAGCTGAGAAAGAGAAGGAAGAAATCCAATCCCCCAGGGATCAAGGCTACATGCCTCATAAATGGGAAATGCAGCGTCTTGTCTCCAATGTGCCAAGTGTATATCCAAAGTGGTGCCTTGAGAAGACCATCTGTCAAAAGACCAATTGTCGATCTAATGTGCCTTGATGTAGCTATCTATCATCTAACAACCCTCAAAAACCTTTATTAACTTCTTGAAAGTGACCGGTCGGCATTGGGGACCGGGACACAGATCACCGAAAGAATACAAAAATGTAGGATCTGAGACTCCGGGATCTGGGAACTTATGTTCCAAAAGAATAAAGAATACCAAATGTTTGGATTTTCTCCGGCCCCTGGAGAACCTTTTATTGTTGTTTATTATTGTTGAAGTTTTGGAGGAGGCAGGAGATTCCATCCTCATCAATCTTTTTGAGGCCAGCCCACCAGTACTTAGCCACCTTGATCTGTTCCCCTAGCTCTGGAACATTCCTCTTGAATTCATTGGCCATTTGTGCCGTATCATGACCACTAAGGATCATGCAATTAATTATTTCCATTTGAGTTCCATCCACTCCCTCTAGGGATTGATATTTTGACTCCATTAGTTCATCAAACTTCCCCAAAATGTATTCCTCCGGCGTGCATGTGTCAGTGTTGAACGGGTCAACTCCAGAGACCTTTGTGACAAATTCCTTATACATATTCAAAGAATATTGGATCATGTTGATTTTATCATGTAGAGTCCCTACCAGTTGCTTGAGCACCTCCAATGCGAGGTCAAGTCTGGAGTGTTGGGTCCTCACAAAATTGAATGATTCTTCTCCCAGAATCCCAGACTCAGAAACCATTTCCTCCCCAAGACCAAGGAGTTCTTCAAGTTCTACTTTCCAAGCTTCGTAATTTTCTATATCACCCAACCATATGTTGATAATAAGTTCTGCTTGATGCAGAACATGTCAGGCCGCATACAAATCTAGGAGGGTGGATACCAGGAAGTGCTGGGTGTTTCCTATCTGCACAGTGACCCATTCATCGACCACTTGGGCCTTCTTCTTCATTTCTCATAGGGAGTCTATGTCACTCTATGGTAATGGTGCATCAGATGTGGAGGCTTCTGCAGGAATGGCACTGATAGGCCAGGCCAACTCAGTGAGCAATCCAATAAGGTTTGCTTTCTTCTCCTTTTTTGCTTTGAGTGTTTGGGCCTCCTTTTCATATTGGGCCTCCACGGCTCTCGTCGCCTCTTTCAACAGGTTCACTTCGCCCTGTTTTCCTCTTTTTCCCAGTGATATCTCCATGATATCATAATCTCCAGCTTTGACGGTTGCTTCATCTGCATCTGGGGGATGTGTTTCTACAACCGCAACTATTTCTCCACCTAACCCAGTTCGTAGAGTATGAACCGTCTGGGCTTTTTTTTCCTTCGGTGGATTCTGGACATGAGCCATCATCTTGGCTAGGGAGAGATGAGCGCTGGGGGTGGATGGGGCCTTTATTTTCTTTCTTTCAACCAATCACTAAGGCAGCTGGGGTGGCTTATTTGCCAAAGTTTGTTCTTTAGATTCTTCCCCAGTATCTTGTTGCTGCTGCCCCTCAGTGGTGTGAGTCTCGCCCAGCTCCTTCTCTTTATCTTGGGCTTCGTCAACAACATTTTCCCCATTGGTGTTTATCTCTTCTGCCTTGTCCTCTGCCTCTTCTATTTTATCTGGGCCCTTATTGGCCATGTAGACACCTAAAATTATCCATTCACACTAATATTAATTTTTATTAATATTTTACCTTAACATTATGGTTAATTTTATTAATTGACTATAATCGTTATATTATTCTATTTATTTAATTAAATTTATTTTAATTAAATAAATTCATTTTCCCTTTGTATTTAAATTTTATTTAAATACTATAATATATTAAATTCAATTTAATATATTATCTCTCCATTTCCCTTTTTAAAATAAATTTATTTTATTTTATTCCTCCACTAGCCTAAAGTTCTTCTAAACCATGATTAAATTAAATTTATTTTAATTTAATCCCTTTTCCCTTTTTCCTATACTTACCTTTTTTTATATATTCCTCTAATCTTGATTAAAGGTGAATTACCTCTAATCATGTGCACAATCACCTTTTCCAAGTGAGGGTTGACTTTTCCTCTTTTTAACCACTTAATCCTAGCCACTCATTTCTTTGCCTCTTAATCTCCTTCACTCCCACCAAAACCCTACCTAACCCTTAATCCTAGCCACTCATTTTCCACCACTTAATCTCAGCCCTCCATTTTCATAAGAAAATCTATAAAAGGAGGCCTCACTCCTCATTTTGCAACTAGTCAGTGAATTAAGCATTCTTGCATTCTTGCACACTTGAGCACTTGAGCACTTAGCTTAGATCTCACATTTTGCATAATAGTTTAGATTCATTTTCATAGTTTAGTTTGAAATCTTACATGTTCATCTTTAGTTTAGTTTTCATCTCAATCTAGTAGTTAATCTCTTGCATTTGCATTCTTAGCATAGATTTTGCATTTTGCATTCATCATTTGAAAGATTTGGGGCACGCTCCACATACTTCTACTCAAATCTTCATCATTTTGCATTCATCAATAGTGGGATTTATTGCATTGTGTTGGGAGAGCACACCCACAAAATCTCTAAGAGAAAATCAAACAAGTCTTGGGTGCACTTGTTTTAGCTCATCGGAGGTTGTAGTGAAGATTAGCTTGTATTTCAATTTCTTTGCATGCTCTTAATATTTGGTATATCTTGTATATGCATGTTTTGACTTGTTGTGCAGCTGCAGGTATTTTCATTGCATACAGGCCATCCTGGGGGTTTCTTCCTCTTGTCACTCTTCTTGTTCCTTGGCATCTGTTGCCAGGATTTATTCTTCCATTGGTATGTCCTTTGGCAATGGGGGAGGTATCAGGCCAAGATTTAATGTTTGAGCCGCAGTTATTACCTGCCCAAAAGTCACTCCGGGGAGTGGCACTTGGAAAGCGGTGGCTGAAGTTACGATTGCTCCCATAGGTCTGGTTCCCTCAGCGTATGCCATTTGTTCACTTAGCTTATGTTGGTCCACTACTATATTGTGTATCTCTGGGACCTCAGAAGCGATCTCCTGCTCTATTTCCTTCTCTTCTTCCATCTTCTCTTCCTGCTCCTGCACAGGTTCTTGTTCCAGAGCCTCTTCTTGCGCTGGGACTTTAGCCTCTATTTTCAATGTCCCCCTATAGATTTCCAAACTCGTCGATTGTAAAAATATCATCAAACTCATCCTGTTGGAGAGGATTGGCGGGGACATCAGCAGGCCCTGGTTTCCTCTCTAGTTCTAGGGAGTCGGAAGAAAGGATCTCAACCTATGGGATCTGGGGCATCCCCAGATCTAGCTCTACCTTAGGCTTTTGGTTAAGCCTCTTCTTTTTCCTAGTAACTAAGGGTGGCCCTGCATCCCTTATTGCTACTTGCTCTGCCAGATCTACCCCTATTTCCCTAACCATCAAGGCTACTAGTGAAGGGGAGGAGGGAGGACGAATTGGTCTGACCATGAGTACCAGAGTAGCCAACCGTGTGAGCAGATTCTCCCACATTTGCTGGGAGGCTGCTACTAATTATTTTATTTGTTCTTTAATGGGGAATTCTTGCGAGGTTGGAGTTGTCACTATTCCTTTTCCTTTATCTACTCCCTACGAAAAAGTCCCAGCCCCCGGGGTTAACTTTGGTATCGGCTAGGCCACCCGACGGACACTCCCGAGGCACACCTTCTTGAAATAGAGGTGGCTGCGTTCCACTATATTGCAAGTGAACTCTTCAATTGTGGGCCCTTCCTGGGCATCCCAATTCACTGGCGTAGGGGCCAATTTACCTATACCCTTTGCCTTGTACTGGGGATCTACCGTGGAGCCGGTGTCTAAGAAGTCTTCTAGGAATCTCTATAGCTTCAATCTTTCCATCATTCCTACAGTCATTCTGACATAATGCCACCCCCATACTTCCACGTCATCTTGACAATCTTTCCAGAAGTCCTCTATATGATATTGATGGGGCTCTGATGCCCTGGGAAGTGTCGCTGTAATCTTGCCATGCGGATCAAACTATTTCTATGCTAAGTAAAATTCTACTAGGTTATAGCATTTGAGATCATTACCTACTTCTTTAGCAGTAGCCATACTGCATGACTAATTCCCACAAGTGATTGGGAACGGAATATTTGTTACCTTCTTTAAGCCATAGAAGGCATGCAGCTCCATTATCTGCCTGCAATATTCTAGGAGAATTATCTTGTCCCCACAATATTTGGGCAACAAGTAGGGTTTCTCAGAGAAGTCGCTCACCCTAATGTAAGTGTGCTTCTGAAATTGTATATAGTAATATTTGTAACTCTGGACCAAATTCATCGCCTCGGTGGATAGGCGGTATCCTGCATCCGGGGTGGGTGTAAGCAGGTGGTAGTAAACAAAGGCATCATTTACCCAAAAAAAATTGGGGAATCTGGCCTCCCATTGAATCTGTGAGAAATGGTCCCAAGGGGCCTTCTGACTTAGGCCAATCCTAAGTATGCCCTCTATGAGTAACCCATTAGTGTGGGGTCGTTGTTGTGCTAGGGCCTAGAGAACATAGGAAGTCATATAAAACTTTTTCTTCTTGGCTAATTGAAGGAACTGGGATTCCACATGGTTTGAGATTATGGCAGCCCAGTCAAAATTCTCCTCGCCCGTGCTGATACCTAGAAAAAACTAATACATCCACCCAGAGAAATCCCAAGCATGCTGCTATCCGAAGACCCAACATAATGCTATCATCCCCATCTGGATGCTTTCCTTAAATTCAGCCCTAGGGATTTCTAGCTTCATCCTGTTGGGATCCCTCTTTAGGGTCTTGAGCCAATGATTGTTCATATATATATGGGACACCTCTTCCAACTGAGTGAATTGGACTAAGGCATCTGACTAGGTGAATACAGCTAGTTTTTCAAATTGGGGGATCCCCAAGCCCCTCTGGAAGGTATCTGGGTCAAGGGACACCATGGGAGTAGGATACCTTGTTGGCTCCGGGGCTGCAAGCATAACAGCCTGGACAGATGTGTTGTAGTTCACTGCAAGTGTGAGGATAAGCTCTGGTGACTGCACAAAGCATGGGAAACAAGCTGCCTTAAGGATCCTAGAATTCTCAATTTGAATGGCCAATGGATCTATGGCCTGTCACTGAATGTACATGATCTTTACCAAGGCCTACATTTTGGGCCACATCCTAACGCTAGTGTCAGTGATGAACTATACCTTGGACTCAATCTTTGATCCCGTGATGACTCTATCTTTTACATAGTTTAGGCTCATAGGTAGCTTCTCTAGGGCCTTCTCCATTTTGGATCTAACTACTGCCCTAGTAACTACCGTAGAAGGTAGTTCCAGACTTTCGGGTGGTGAGGATGCAAAAGCTTCAGACATATTTGAAAGTTTGTTGTTCTGGATTCTTGCAAGGCAAGGTGACCATCAGAATGCATAGATAAATAAAAACTCTAGGGTTCGGAGATCTTACCATCATGGTGCTTGCTTCCCATGAAAAGTTAGCTTAGGTCAAAAACTCTGGAAAGCATATATATATATTGCAAACTTAAAAATTTAACTAACCGTCTGGGTCCGGGGGTTTTATCACACTTAGTAAAAGAAGGACACAAGATGGGTGATCGCAAGAAACCTAGAGCCTGGGGAAGTAACCATTGGAAGGTGTGCAAAAAAATTGAGCCGTCAGACCCACATGGGCACCACGTAGGTGAGCAATAAATGGGAGTTATGGTGACGGTGGCGGAGCCAACTATCTAAATGCATGAAAAGTGAAGGCCACTTGGACAAATTTAAATGCATGCATGGGACATAAATGTAAGACAGGTTGGTTTATGGAGGAGAGAGAAAACCACCTGGTTGAAATTGGCCAAGAGCCAAGTTTCAACCAGGTGATATTCTGCATAGAGCTCGCTCATGAATCAAAACTAGAAACAAATGTAGCATGGCAAGCTTTCTATACTACCAGGTAGAATACACACAGAATACACCAAAGACAAAGGGTATATACATGTAGATCAGATGGATATGCAACAATATACATCAAATTTACATATATACACATGACATGCAGAGTGGCTATTCACAAAAAACCAGACAATGTACATATATTTACAACCCTTCTACACCATCTACAGACTATACTACATCTTCACAGAGGGCGGACAACCCTCTGGTAGAGCCGACCCACCAACGGGTGGTGAACCAGAAAGAAACGCAACACAAAATAGAAACAAGACAACACAAAAATAGACAGACCAAAAAGTAGGAAAGAAAATAGAAAGGGAGGAAGGCACCAACCTGACCATGAAGAAATTTAAGGAAAAGGAACCCACCGCAAATGCTCTGCAACAGCTTCAATAGTCAGTTGATCACCACTTACCACCACAAACCACTCACAAATGCTCAGACCAGACGAGAATAGTTAGCACTGGATTATCACTAAATCATTGTAAATCACTCTTAAATCACTCTTAAATCACTCAAGTATTTAATCATGGTAAATGTAAAAATGGCAGGTAACTTCTATTTATACCCGCGGTAAAAGCAAGTTACCTTTCCTTCCGCAAACTCTGGACAGACAGACCTTTAGACTCTGGGCCTAGGGATTCCATGCAATGATACCATCTTAAGGAAAAAGACATTGTCGTGAAGAAATCCAGAGTCCAAAGTCCACCTCCTAACAAAGGACGACCAACTCTGGGACTGGGTCCCAGAGACATGAGAGAAACACAAAACAAAACAACACCACGGGGAAGAAAACCCCAGAGAAAGAAAACAAAGAAACAAAGAAAAAGACAAGGCGAGAGCCAAAAGCAGAAAGCAAAAAAAAGGGGGACCCAACATTTTGCACACAAAATGTAGGGATGGGGATGCAGGGCATAACATACCCCTTGTGTTTGAAAAATTATGCGGGAATGCCTGGAGCTTAAGTTGTTTCATCATCTCTTTTGTTATCTCAGAGTATTGTTGCTTCCAGAAATCATAATCATCTTGGTAATTGGCCCAAAAATCTTCTAAGTGTCAAAGATGGGGGTTTATCCCCTTGGGCATGAACCTTGCCAGTTTCCTGAGAGGATTGTAATCCTTGTGACTGAAAGAATATTTTTCTAAGTCCAGTCTGCTTAGCTCATTTTCTGCTTCCCAGGCAATGGCGAGGGAGAAAGAGTATTCCTCGCAAATAAATGGGAATGAGGGAGAGGTTACCTTCTTCAAGGTCATCAAGGCATGCATCTACAAAATCTGCTTACAATAATCAAACAAAATAATTATGTCCTCACAATGCTTGGGCAAAAGAAAGGGTTCCCCAGAGAATCCAGACACCTGAATATATGTGTGGTGGGAAAGTTGAATGATGTATCATCCCCATAGACCAACTAGGCCCATAGCCTACAAAGATTGTCTCAATCCACAATCACTAGTGATCACCCTTATCCCTTGAAAGATGAAGGCGTCATTGACTCTATAAAAATTTGGGAAACTCTGGTCCCACTAAAACTGGGGGAAGTGGTTCCATGGATTAACTTGACCATCTCCATCCCCGAGAACACCAACTATTATTAGACTTTAGATTCCCTGGAATTGTTGGGCAAGTGACTAGAGGACGTAGGAAGTCATGTAAAAAAAATTCTTTGCTTCGACTCTCATCATTTGGGTGTCTACATGTCTGACAATGATGGTAGTCCAGTAAAAGTGTGCCTTGTTGGTGGTCATTCCATATAAAAATTAATACATCCAGGAAGAGAAATCATGGGCATGTGGTTCCCCGAAGATCCTACATAAGAAAATAATTCCTACCTAGATGGGCTCCTTGAACTCAGAGCGAGGAATTTCTATTGGCATTTTCTTGGGCTAGGTTGTAAATCTTGGCGAAGGTGTTCCTTTCATTGGTAGTGGCGGTTCTCCAGGATAAGAGTAGCGAAAAATGGTTCTAAGCGTTAAGGTATGGTTGAATAGTCACATCAGTAGATGGGATGAAGGGTCCTGTACACTGCGTCAAGGCTCTCTAGAAATGATGGTTAAAGGTTGCCGAGGGCTCATTGGGATCCTTCCTAATATAAATAAACTAACTGTGAGACCAGGCTGGGTCCACATGGACCCAAAACATTGTTAGAAAGGAAACCTCCATGTCTTTCCAACAATTGATGGAGTTGGTGGGAAAGTTCAGGTACAAGTTCAACTTTCTCTCTCCAAGAGACAGTGGGTACATTCTACTTATCACATCCCCATTCTAGATGTGGTGTTAGTTCATAGCATCTTTGTAGGCCTCTAGGTGTTTTTCTACGGTTTGAGGGCCTAGATTTTCATACTTGGAACAAATCTTCTCTGGGTGTAGAGGAAGATCATTTACAACATTGAGAAACTATCCCATGGGAGACCTAGTATGATTTAAGTACCCAGGCATCGGGATTTTAAGGTTAACAATAAGATTGGTAGCTAGAATGGGCTAGATAACCTGAATATTCTAGGGGGCTACAAACCCTCCAAATGTGGGGGTGAAAGGTTGTTTCTTCTGGTAAGTCTTCTTTGCTTAGATGGGAGGTCTGAGTTATGCAAACTCTTAGGGATTAGGGGTTGACTGTAGTATTCTTTCAAATCACAAATGTGAGAATGACCCTAACCTATGGAAAGCTTGGCTCCTAAAACTACTTCTTGGGGAACCCTCAATAGGTGTGGTATCAAAAAGTTTTATGGGAGGACGATCTCATGCCCTCCTTCCAATGCCAATTTTTGTTGACGTGACTTTGTGATGGTCTCACCAATAGGAGATGAGTTGTCACCGAATACCGGGGTATCGGTCAACTTCTCTTGAAGAGGCTTGTGGGAGATCAAGCTCTCCTAGCCTCCAAGCACCTGGTTTTTAGGTCATGATGGTACAATCCTATGTTAGTTGGATAAGTGATTGCTTGTTTTGAGTAGATAGCTAGTTTTGACTCGTCGACCTCTGAAATTTCAACGATAATGGGTTTCCCGCAAGCATTCATTATATCCAGCAAAGAAAATAGAAATAGATAGGACAAGGTTAGTATAGATCTCTAACTATATTCATGACATACATCTCCTTAGAATCAACAAAGTCCCAGATGAAAAGAAATAATAGATATTTAACATATGCATATGATCTTCAATCACACACACCAGTAGTAGAGTAACATATTTCATTAAATCATTGCAAAAACTAGAACATAGGACATAAGGAAGCATACCACCTGAAAATATTTTGCAAATTCCAGGAATAGAAAAAACACAGAGCGTAGTGTTGAATGGTGTTCCTCATTCTTTAATTAATTTCAAATCCAACATTGCTGGTAGTTACACTAGTGGCTCCAAGGGAGCATTAATCTACTCTGAATTAAAAGACAGGATTGCTATGAAGAAATGAAACATTGTATTACTAGTGGACAACTAAATCATCAATTTTTTGACCCTCGGAATGGCGTTGGACTTAGTTCTTATATAAGACTTCTAACTACCTAAGAGTCTATCTCTATGCTATCTATTTATATTATATTACAATATTTACAACTGGTACTACCTGCGCTATCAGAATATTCATGATATAATACAATCATTTGATAAGAAAAGAGAGGAATAAGGAAAGAAGCTCCAGGAAAAATGCCATTGGAAAATTTTTCCTTGTACTCACAGATGTGATGGATCTTCCCATAGTGACCTAGGCCATACACCCTCTTTAATTCTCTTCTCCACTTGGGTGATTGAACGGGCCCTCGTATGCCAGATATTAAATGCTAGAACAATGCCTTGGGACCTGGGAGGCATCTACAGTGAACTGTTGGACCAATAGTAATTGGTCACGCCAAGAAGGATGATCAAAGACCTGATAACATGCTAAATATATTTATCGATCACTTCAGACAAGCCCCTTTGGATTCCATGATTCAGTAATGGAAGTTTGTAAAGCAAGCGATGTATTTTAGTAAAATGAAATAAGGAAGGCTGATTTATAATGAATTTTCCAAAAATTTCTCCACATCAAATCATAGTCGTAACTCCACAACCTGGTTACCATCGTTAGATGGTATGGAGTCTTGGGGGTTGACCCAAGGAAACAAGAAATGCTTGTATTATAAACAATAGAAGAAATTCTTTTCTTGATTGGGCTTAAATTGCTAGAGGGAAATTACAGAAGAACACAAGGAAGCAAAAGGGAATGTGCTTGATAAAAGTTTTTGTTGAGATTGCTGATACGCAATGCAACCAAGATCACCTGCATGCAAAGACTATTACACAGAATGAAACAGACAGAAGATAGAAGGATTCAGAAACAGCTATGGCGGCCGATAGGCCAGAGAATGAAAAACCATGTTGACAGAAAATGATATTCTATATTCAACAATAAATGATTTACAAACTCCTTATGAAATACAAAGATGACAATCCTTATAAAGGATGTCGAAACCCTAAACGGGCAACTGCAAGGAAAATAGAAACTTTCCTAAGACTAACTGAAACTGCCTAAGTGAAACTTAAGCACTAAAGAGCAATTGCTAAATTACTCTAACA
>MU228505.1:565766-582440 GCA_018584345.1 Thuja plicata
TTCGACTCTCCCGGGCCTTCTGGACGCAATGGTGGAGTCCTTTTCGGCTCAAACAGCTCCGAAAAATAGAGACCCCCCCAGAACCAGAGACAAATGCCGGAAAAGAATCTGAGAGCTTCAAACCCTCACTGCTTCAACCGAGAACGAACAGCCAGCTGCAGAGTGGCTCTGATACCATGTTGAGATTGCTGATACACAATGCAACCAAGATCACCTGCATGCAAAGACTATTACACAGAATGAAACAGACAGAAGATAGAAGGATTCAGAAACAGCTATGGCGGCCGATAGGCCAGAGAATGAAAAACCATGTTGACAGAAAATGATATTCTATATTCAACAATAAATGATTTACAAACTCCTTATGAAATACAAAGATGACAATCCTTATAAAGGATGTCGAAACCCTAAACGGGCAACTGCAAGGAAAATAGAAACTTTCCTAAGACTAACTGAAACTGCCTAAGTGAAACTTAAGCACTAAAGAGCAATTGCTAAATTACTCTAACAGTTTTAATAGGTCAATAGAAACAATTGTGAACCTAAGAAATTCTCATAAGGAAGGATTGTGGTGGCAATGGGATTTATGCATTCTGGATTGGTCCCAACTCTTCTTTCCGGGATATGGTAGGCTGGTTGAAGGACACATTGGGTGATCAGGTAAGTATCACTAACCTAGAGGGTAATTTCCTTTATCTAGACTGTAGAAGCAGTGAGGTTTAAAATGTACTACTGAAGAATTTTCCTATTTTTTATATTATATTTAAATAGTCAATTAATGATATTTATATTATATTTTTATTTTTTGAAATTGTTGTTGTTGTTGTTGTTGTTGTTGTTGTTACAAAATCCTTCCACTCTCCAAATTTAGTAGGTATGTAATCTCTTGAGTCTTTAGTAATGATTAAATTATTATATTTCACATGCATTTATTATGTGGAGAGGTGTATCTATATAGTGACATCACACTTTCTTATGAGTGTCATAAAAAGAAGTGTCATTAAAGGCTAGTACTTTCCCTATAGATAATTGATCAATTGGTTGATTTTAAGTTTTATAGTAAAATTTTAAAAGCATAGTATATTTGAGTATGTGAAAATGAAAATTGTAACTTATTTTATTACTAAAAATCTACATAATCTATTTTAATTAATATTAATATATTAGTTACCATAATAATATACAAATAATTAGAATATAAGTACAATGTGTACACATGTCTATATATTTGTAAATAGTCTAATATAAATATTAATATCAATAAATAAAGAAGAATATAGTCTAACCCTAAGTACTAATTAGACATAGTAATATTTTATGTTTAAAATTATTAATATATTTAAATCAATAATAGTTTATTATTTTAAAATGTCTCAAAATTTTCATAATAAATTATTTTTAAATTACATTTTATTAAGAAAATCTATAAAGTTTTAACATAAAATTTTATGGTTAACTGATTAATATATTTTAATTTAACTCCTAATATTTTGTAAAGAAAAAATAAAAAATATAAGAAAAACTAAATTTTGATGATTTTTTAACATAAACATTTGTAATATTATAATTTAAAATTAAAACTTCTAAAATATGAATAGAAATAAATATAATATGTTATATTATACAGAAGGTGTTGACGCGACTTTGTGACGGTCTCGCCAACGGGAGATGAGTTGTCACTAAATACTGGGGTATCAGCCAACTTCGCCTGAAGAGGCTTGTGGGAGAGCGAGCTCTCCTGGCCTCCAAGAACCTGGTTGTCGGGTCACAAAGGTGCGAGCCTAGCTTTATTGGACAAGTGATGCTTTGTTTTGAGGGGATAGCTAGTTTTGACTCATCGACCTCTAAAATTTCAACGATAATGAGTTTCCTGCAAGCATTCATTATATCCAACAAAGAAAATAGCAAAAGATAGGACATGGTTAGTATATATCTCTAACTATATTAATGACATACATCTCCTTAGCATCAACAAAGCCCTTGATGAAAAGAAATAACAAATACTGCACATATGCATATAATATTCAATCACACATACATCAGTTGCAGAGTAACACATTTCATTAAATCATTGCTAAAACTAGAACATAGGACATAAGGAAGCATACAACTTGAAAATATTTCACTAATTCTTGAATTAGAAACAACACCGAGCATAGTGCTGAATGGTGTTCCTCATTCTTTCATTAAATTTAAATGCAGCATCACTGGTAGTTACACTAGTGGCTCCAAGGGAGCATTAATCTACTTTGAATTAAAAGACAGGATTGCTATGAAGAACTAAAAGCTGGTATTACTAGTGGACAACTAAATCATCAATTTTTCAAATCTTGAAATGGTGTCAGACTTAGTACTTATAGAAAACTTCTAATTACCTAAGAGACTAACTCAATGCTAGCTATTTACATTATATTACAATATTTACATCCGATACTACCTGCGGTGTCAGAATCTCCATGATATAATACAATCATTTGAGAAGAAAAGAGAGGAAAGAAGGAAAGAAGCTCCAGGAAAACTGCCATAAAAAAAGTGTCCTTGTACTCGCAGATGTAATGAAACTTCTCTAACTGACCTGGGTCATTCGCCCTTATTAATGCTCTTCTGCACTTTGGTGATCTAACGGGCCCCCGTACGCCACGTATTAAATGCTAGAACAACACCTTGGGACCCAAAAGGTGTCGGCAATGAACTTTCAGACCAATAGTGAGTGGTCACACCAAGAAGGATGATCACAGACCTAACAATGTGCTAAATATAGTGATCGGTCGCATCAGACAAGCTGTCAACACTTATCACTATAAGGAATACAAAATTGGGGATTCGAAGACCCAGAACCTGGGAGCTTACACTCAAAGAATAAAGAATGCTCATGTAATTTGCATCTAGTGAAGGATCTCCAGAGTCTGGGAAACATTACTGGCCTTTAAACTTCTCGTATGACTCTAGAATGTGGAGTATCCCATCCTCTTCTACATCCTTCATGCAATCTCGATGATTGAAAAAAATTTCAACATGGAGGGCGACATCTTTGACCTTATCCTTTAACTCCGCAAGCACCTTGGCTGCATCATGGGACTTGAGGAGTACTTGGGAGAGTTCCACCATTGTGGTACCACTAATATCTCCCTTAGACTAAAATTGAGCCTCGGTCACTTCATCAAACTTACCAATTATAGAATCTACGGGAGTATAATTCCTGGGGCTGAGAGGATCAGCCAAGGAAATCTCTTGGATGGGTGCAACATATCGGTCCAACAGAGTTTGGAACACCTATAGTTTTTCTTTGAGAACTCATACCAGTTGATTTCCAATGTTGACTTTGAAAGAAATTCTGGATTATTGAGTCTGGAGGAACCCGTATGATTCATCCCCAAGGATGCTTGTATTCATTAACACATTTTCCATGAGATTATGAATCTTTAGCGAGGTATCTTGCCAATCTTCATATTTCTCCATCTCTCCCTACCACTAGGGAATGGTGGCCTCTATCTATTTTTCTATATCAATTCCCAAGAAGAAGTTTGGGAGAGACTTAGACAACAAACTTCTTTCTGGTTTCTTCATTTCTTCCATAGTGCTGTCAACCATACCATGCAATTCTCTGAAATCACCAATCAGGAAGAAATTATCAATGTTGATTTGTGCTATCTCTGGAGGACTTTCCAGGTGATCCTCTTTCTCAGAGGAGGAGGAAGAAAGTACCTCAACCTTAGGTATATCCTCAAGCTCTGCATCTGAAATTTTACTTCATGGGGGCCGATCCTCCTTTTGCTTCTTTCTCCTTTTGAGCGGCACCCTGAGGTCTCCAGCTTCCATAGTTCCAATGATTTCTGAATCACATGCTGCACTAAACAAAATAGCTAGGGAAGGAGAATCTCTTAGTGGAGGATAGGAGCCTACTAGGATAGCTCCAAGACTAAAATTCACTCTGGCATTTATTGCTTCCATTATTTTCTGGGAGTGAACCAATTTATCACCCAACTGCTCCATCAAGGAAGCCAAAGTTGGGTCCGGGACCTGAGGTAGGGTGACAACCTTTTTCTTACCTTGGGCTTTGGATTGCTCCGCTTCCCGGGACCCTGACGCTCCCAAAGATTGATAGTCTGTTAAGACACTCCTCGGGAAAACCTTCTCAAAATGTGTGGCAATACACAATTACTTCTCTTGAGATGACCTTGATGCTCAAAATATCTGGTGTATCCCAATCTACCGACGGGAGGTCCATCTTATCTATAACTGTCTCTTTATACTCATGGTCTCTTGTACCCCCTATGTCTAAAAATGTTCACGAGAATGTCTGGAGCTTAAGCTGTTCCATCATCCTTTTTGTTATCCTTGATTATTTTTGCTTTTGGATATAATAATCATCTTGGCAATTGGCCCAAAAATATTCTAAGTGTTGAGCATGGGGATTTACCCCCTTTGGTATCAACCTTTCCAGTCACCCAAGAGGATCATAATCCTTGCGACTAAAAGAATATTTTCCTAAGCCTAGGCTGCTTAGCTCATTTTCTTCTTCTTAGTCCACGGTGAGGGAGAAAGAGTATTCCCTGCAAATAAATGAAAATAAGGGAGAGGTGACCTTCTTTGAGGTTGTCAAGGCATGCATCTGCAAAATCTACCTAAAAAAATCCAACAAAATAATTATGTCCCAACAATGCTTGGGAAATAGAAAGAGTTCCCTAGAGAAGTCATACACCTAAATATATGAAGCTGGGAAAATAGGATGATGTATCATCCCCATGCACAAACTAGGCCCATAGCCTATGGAGATAGTCTAAATCCCTGATCACCAGTGATCACCTTGATCCCATGAAAGATGAAGGTGTCATTAACTCTATAAAAATTTAGGAAACTTTGGTCCCACTAATACTGGGGGAAGTGGTTCCATGGAGTAACTTGACCATCTCCATCCCCAAGAACACCAACTGTTATTAGACTCTGGATTCCTTGGCACTACTGGACAAGTGACCAGAGGATGTAGGAAGTCATGTAAAAAAATTTCTGTACTTTGACTCTCCTCATCTAGGTGTCTACATGTCTGATGATCATGTCAGTCCAGTCAAAGTGTGCCTTGTTGGTGGTCATTCCATATAAAAATTAATACATTCAATGAGAGAAATCCCATGCATGTGATTCCCCAAAGATCCTATATAAGAAGATAATTCCTACCTAGATGGGCTCCTTGAACTCAAATCGAGGGATTTATATTCCCATTTTCTTGTAGTCTGAGGGTGGATTTTTTAGCTATTCAGAATTGAGGTGGTGTCAGGCCGGATCAGCCGCGTCCTTGAGCTGCTGGAGGGTAGTGGCCTTAGTGGCAGTAGGAGCACCTATTAAATGTGGAATACACCACCTTGTGGCGGTGTCATCATTGTCCAATGTGATGATGGGAACCATGTATCCAAGAGGAGTGGTGGAACTAACACAATAGCCATACTACCTTAGTGATAACCCCTAACCAGGAGTAAAATTAGCTCTGGTGCTTGTACTGAATACAAAAAACTAGCTACTTGAATAATTCTGGATGCCACTAAGTTAACTGAGAGGGACTCATCAAACTGTAAGAGTTGATGGATCATCTAAAGGAGGCCCTGCAATTTGGCCCATGTACTGAAATCTGTGTCGGTGATCTCTTTGAGGGTAGACTCAATCTGGGACCCCTGAATCATCCTGTCTTTATTATATTTTTGGGTTAGCATGAGCCTTGCTAATAGCCACTCTATCTTGATTTTCTTGCTGGTGCTTGTAGGAGCACTTGGGAGTTTTGGACACCTGGGAGGTGAGGATTCTGAAGCCATTTCTTTCTTTCTTTAACCTGTACCTACAAACTGAACATATGTAGTATAAAATGTTTAAAGGATTTCATGTTCTGGAGGCTTCGAGAATGATTTCACTTTTTACCTGAAATAAGAAAATGTTAGGGCATCGTGAAAGGGATCATATGTCTAAGATCTAAATACATTTTAACATATGAAACATTTCTTGTTTACCATGGATCCAAAATGATGGCCAAAAGAGGGTCAAATAACGTGGGAAAGCCTAGACCTACCGACACATTTGGCATTAACTTGAAAGGACAACAATCATTAGTGATAAGACAGATAGACCTACTACCATACTCTAAAATGCACCTGTCCACTTGGCTGAGTAATGACATTTAATTGACAATTGTGCTATCACGAGTGGCATGAACGCCACTTGGGATGAATTTGAAAGGATCATTCATGGAAACTAATTATGCCATTAAGATGGAAAGGATGGAGGAGAGAGAAAATTTAATGACCCACAAGTGAGTTGGCCTCTGCAACTAGCATACCCATCATCTCAACGTCTAAGGTTTCACCAACTAGGATGGTGAACCTACTTATTTGGCAGACATGGCCTTCAGGCCTCACAATGAATTTGGATGAAAGAGGGAAATCAGGAATTGCTTCTGTAAGAACCCTACTAGACACAACTTTCAGAGAATCCATGTCTGTTAAGCGTAGAAAAAAAAATAGAGCACTATAGACTCTACTAGTGTACAAAGCAATTAACGAAAAAGTGCCCACAACACATGGAGCATCAAAAGGGGCTCGAGACCATACTTACAAAAACTACAAAAGAGACCAAGAACTCATAGAGAGCCGCAAAAACTCTAAAAAATATACAAAATTAGAAAGAATATATACAAAATACATACATCATATACATAGACTCAAGAATTTACAACAAATTTATAGACTTTCGAATGGGAAGTAAACCACTATTCACATGAAATATACAACCCAAAAGGGGTGAACACATCTCCATTCAAGACAAATGACTGTGAAGAGGAAGGAGACATACAAGGCTCAAGAACAACATCATGCCAAGTGACAGATGTGTCTTGCATGAAAAAATCAAACAAGCACCCAGAAAATGCAAAAATAAACTAGACAAAAAGTAAAAGGACAAAACAACTAGATGCGGAGCAAAAACAACAAAACCCAAAAATGAAAGAAAAATGAAAATGAAAAACACACAGAGAAAGTGGAGAAACCAAAATGAAACAAAAATAGAAGGACCTAAGAGCCTACCTAAAACTGGAGTCGCCATAAGATGACACTACAACTAGCTTCACTTTGCCACCTAAACATGCCACCAAAGTTGTCGAACACACCTCTGCACCTTCTAGCTCAAACGTCTTTTCTCAAGAAACAAATTGCTTTGCTCTCAAGAAAATTTTCCAGAAGGTAAAAATAGTTTTTCGTAAGTATAAAAGTGACAAGGCAAAAATCCTTAAATAATGCCTAGAAGAGCGCATTAGTTACCAAAAGTAACCTCAAGAAACATGTCGACAACCGGGGTCCGGACTCTAGGGTACCTAAGGATCATTTATCCTCAAGAGAAGAGAAATGGACATCAGATATCCAAGATCCAAAGCCACCCTCTTGGCAATGACACTCCAGGAACTGGGTCTCAGAGGAAAGATAGAACACCATAAAGACAAAGAATGAACAAGACCAAAAATGTCCGAAGAAAGTAGAGAACCAAGCCAAAAAATAAAAACAAAGGAAAGGAAAGAGAAAAAAAAAAGAAAGGGGAGGCTGGGGGGGCGACATTTTGCACACAAAATGTTGGGATGGGTATGCAGAGCATAACATAAGGTTTTTAATTAAATTGTAAAAAAAACAAAGTGTAATATTGGTGGAGATTAATTAACTAATTCAACAAAGTGAATACAATAGTATTGTCTAGGCAAGTATAATTATAAGCCAAAAACTAAATTTATTATCTATAGCCCATTTGGTAGATGGAATATGCCTTGATTTAGCATTATCTAATTCTCGGTTTTGTTTCTTCCATTTTTGTGAACATCCAAAAAAATTGCAATTGAAATTTTGAAATTCCAATTTCGCCCCAAAATGGACATATGCATCTTCCATCCAAATAGGTTGAATTAGAATTTTGAATTCGAATTCCAATTTTTATAAAACTAAATTTAATAATCAAAGTAACATTAGAACAACCACATGTTATAGAATTTTTCATTTCCGTGACCTAATGGAAATACCTTGATATCATATTTACCCCTGAAGCAACCAACCCCACATCCTATGTATTCATCAACGCAATGGAAATCATATCCATTAAAGATCGTTTGTTTGGGAACCCTGTCATTTTCCCAGGACTCAATTCTGAGTCAATTCAATTTCATAGAAGCTTAAACACTACCTTGCAGAACCTGTACACTATATCTCCTATTGATTTTTAATGTTCATATTTGGAGTTACTATGGGTGTTAGAAGAACAAATTCTACTGAGATCCAACAGGCAGATGGTTTTGTGCCTAACGATGTATATGCCACTTGTAGGTCCATGACACCAGAGCCCTTAATGAACCTCAAGTTCAACTTAAAATTCCTTTTCAACAGTATTGATGTCAATGTTGATGTCTTCCCTTCTACTATCTTCAATTCACATTAAGCAACAAGCCCTTTACTGCTTCAGCCATGAACTCTGAATCTAGTGCATTCACGAAATCATATAGCTATGGATGCAACTGGCATATTTTATATGTATTTTAGTCTTTTAATTAATGTCTCATTTATATTGTGGAGATGAATTCTCTAATAAGTTAATTGTATTCAAATAAATTAATAAATAAACAATTAAAATAAAATCCTTATTCATTTCGTATTCCAACTCCAGATTGCGGCACCCAAACAGTCATTTTTCGGGCAAACCAAATGATTCCATCCCATATTCTGGAAGTCATTTCTAGATAAGTATTTTTGAGAATTTTAGCATCTAGAATTGACATTATCCAGCATTCCATATTCTAGCAACCAAACAGTAAAATTATATTATATTTAGATAGTTAAATACTGATATAAATATACTACAAAATACTAGATTTTTTTTAAAACTATTAAATAATAAATCTTATTTATATTATAATATTATATTTTATTATTAATTGATACTAATATAACATTATACAAAATATTAAATATATTTCATTAAACAACACTAAATTAATAGAAATAATAATAATAAAGACAAATGATATAGGGAGGCGTATTTTATGTAGTATTGCTTTTTCTTTGTCACATTTATAAGAAAAGTAGTATTATTGGATACATAATCTCCCATGACAAATAATCACAACTGCAATTTGGATACTCTAAATTTGGCAATATCTGAAGCTTCATAGGTACCGCCGCAGCTATGTAAAGTTCGTAAGTTTTACATCGCTACTAACGAGCCATTAAAAATGATTATTTCTGAGTTTAGATGGAAATTTATCGAACCTGAGATTTTGTAAATAAATAAATATCTTGCTTCAACTATAAATAGTATCATCCTTAATCTTTTTTCTCATAGAATAGATAATTGAAGTCACTGCACAAATGGCGAAGGGATACGCATACGTGCTCTTGTTTTTGGTCATGGCAGCTTCTGTTTTTGCTTATGGTAAAATGCATTCTTCTTCTTCTCTTTAATCATTTTTTATTTTCTAAATAAACTCTGAAATTATTTCATTTATTTGTTATTGGTGGTAATTACAAAGAGTCGATGGACTATCACCATGATTAGGACCTTCATTGTATGGATACCTTTTTTAGGGCTTTTCAGTCATCTATTTAATGACATAAAATGGAATGTTATAGGAAATCCTTTCTTCTGGTGCCACCATGGATTCTCTAGTATGAGTGGAAGTGGATTCAACATGGTGAAATTTTCACTTTCTGGGCATTCCTTTTTCCTGGCAAGCTTCGCCAAGGGAATTGTGAAATAATGTTCTTGCTCGTATAGAAAATAAACTTGATTTTTGGATTACAAGGCCACTTTCTCTGGCTGGTAAATTCCAGATATGGTCAAAAATCCTGGTGCCTACCCATGTGTAGTATTCTTCATGCTGGGCTCTTTCAAAATCCTCATACCCAAAATTAGAAAATTTGTTGCATGATTTTCTCTAGGACTCTAGAGCTGAACATCATGGATTTCATAGAGTTTCTTTGGAGTATTGTTTCCTTCCCAAGGACTTTGGAGAGATTGCTATTTTTTCTACCCAAAAGAAGGGTTTGGCTCTATGTCCCAAATGGACTATCAGATCTCTTACTAGCGATGAAGCCTAGAAATTTCTTCTAGATTTCCTATTAATAGACCCTCCTAAAAGAGGACGGGATTTCAAACCCTTCTTGTTATGAAAGATCTAGTTTAGATCCTAGGCACTTTTGTTTCCAAATGAATTCGGAGAGCCTGGGAAGTCATTAAGACCATGCTCCATTGGGATGAAGATGGTTTTCAAGATCAGATTTCTTTCAACCAACACAAAATTTGGTGGTCGCCATTTTTTCATTTCCATGAGTTTCCTCTTGCCAAGATTCAGGGTGTTCGTGCTCTGCATTTTACTAAATGCGACATCAAAATGCCAAAAGATATTTTTTCTAGAGCTACTACAAGTCTTACATTGTGGGAAGACATTTAGGTCCATTTTCATTTGTCTCACCAGATTGTGAGACTTATAACCTACTTGTCTTGACCTTACCTCCACACATGCTTCATAAGCTTGGCCTTCAATTTTTCAAGCCTTGGTGAAATGATTGGAAATGGTATCCTTGTACTCTTGTTCCCAGTTATAAACACAAGATGGGTTATCTCTAGTTGGTTCCGCATCTGCTGATGGTTACCATTCTTAACAAGCATTAGCATTTGAAGTCCATCCATAAATCTTGGAGGCATAGATTTTCGAGTGTTTGGTCTACCATTACTAATCCTAAAATTTCTCACTTTTCTTGGTCTATTAATATCCAAGGATCACATTTGTGCTCTAGACTCAGGCATCTCAGAGTTCTTGACCCATGTATCCTTTTTGTGGGCACTTTGAGTCTTTTCTCTATATTTTTTGGTTCCGTAGAAGAGCTCAACAATATTGAACTTGGATCCATGCCTTCTTTCGGCCATTTAGGACAGAACCTTTTTCTTTGCATATGGTTTTGTTTGGTGATTCCTCTAGGTCTCCCTTGATGCAAGGTGGGCTAGCAGGAGAGGCTTGAGGCTCACCCAACTACCAAACCAGCTTGCAGACACAATGTGGAAGCCAAATAACATAGTGAGAGAAAAAAGCATAGGTAATCATTTATATTGACTTGATCAAAATCATCACATGCCGGGTTGTATGGCCTTCCTAGATTTGGCCATATATTCAATGAATTACAATAAGATCTTCATACAACATAGATCATCGACCTTCAATCTCCATATCTAAACATTTTCTTTCTTTCTCTAAGATTCATTCCTAAACTAAGAACATACAACCAAATATATACAAGAGTCCACCACAAGAGGTCGGCACTCAAATCCATAAGGGAGACCTAGATTTAGGTCCACACATATCCCAATGAGAGACCCCAAATCAATTTAGTGACATAAATTAAATGAAGAAGTAGGCCATCAAATCAAACTCCAAAAATGAACATCTCAGGCAAAGGTTGACCGAGCAACAGAGAGCCTCAAGAAAAGAAGAACCCGAGCAGTAGGAACAAAACTGGAGTGATAGAAGAAATCCAAGCATGCCAGAGAAAATAAACTGAGCAATAGAAACAAGCATGCCTGAGAGAAGAACCCAAGAAATAAGACAAGCATTCCTAAGAAAGAGAAACCCAAGCAACAGAGACTAACCCGAAACAAGCATTACCAAGCTACAGAGCCCGAGCAATAGAGTATTACCTGGGTAGCCTCCAAACATACTAAAGAAAAAAAAAAAACATATTTTTGGTTGTATAGGATTGCCAATGATCCAAGATGCTCCTGCATTCGACACCTGGTGTTAGTAGAAATGATTCTCTTAATCATGTGTCAGGTCAAACCTAAAATGAATCCAACTTAGATTGAGAAATCCAAGACGAGTTCTCAATCACTCTGTTCTTCCACTTTACCAAATATTCCATGTATTCTTTTCCTCTTGTACTTCTACCAATTCTATGTTTAAAAATCTTCTTAAATTCTTTTATTTACTTCTTAGGATAATCACATGGTATTGTCACTTCTTCATCAGGCTCATGATATTCATACAAGTCTAAAATACTAAACATAGGTGATATATCCATGTCATCAGGTAATTCAACTTCATAAGCATTTGCACTGTCAACTCTTCGTAGTATTTTGCAAGGACCAAATTTCTTCATCTTTAGTTTACCATATGTTCCCATATGAAATCTTCCTTTCTTTAGATGAACCGTTACAACATCACCAACTTCAAATGTTTTATGTATTCTTGATCTTTTTGCACTGTCTTTGTACTTCTGATTACTTTTCTCCAGCTTTTGTTTCACATCTTCATGCAATGTCTTCATAAATTCTGCAAATTCTTTTTCTTTAGCACTTCTTTTCTCTTCTCCAACAATATCTCTCAAATCTGATATACCTCTTGGTTGTGTGCCATTAACAATCTCAAATGGTGTCTTTCCAGTACTTCTATTCACTGAACTATTCTATGCAAACTCTGCTTGTGCTAACATCAAATCCCAATTGCCTGGTGTGTCTCCAACTAAGCATCTCAACAAATTACCAAAACTTTGGTTTACAACCTCTGTTTTCCCACCAGTCTATGGATCAAATGTAGAACTAAGCTTCAACTCACTATCCAACTTCTTCCAAAGTGTTCTCCAAAAATAGCTAACAAATTTACTGTCTCGGTCAGAAATGATATTCCTTGGTAATCCATGCAATCTGACAATTTCCTTAAAAAAAAGATCTTCTATCTGTACTACATCTATTTTTTATTACGTGGTATGAAATGTGTCATCTTAGAAAATCTATCCACAATAAAAAATATAGAATCATTACCTCTTGCCATACTTGGTAAGCCAAGAACAAAATCCATGTTGATATCACTCTAAGGTTTCTTAGAAACAGTAATAGGTGTATACAAACTAGTATTATGACTCACTCCTTTTGCAACTTAGCAAACTCCATAGCTTCTTACAAACTCCTGAACATCCTTATACAACTTAGGTCAAAAGTACTTCTCCTTCAGAAAACTTAATGTTTTATCAATACCAAAATGTCTAGCCAATCCACTACTATGTTTCTCTTTTATCAAATTAGTTCTCATTGAACCTCTCGGTATACATAAGTGAATACCTTTTAACAACATATCTTCTTGAATGAAATAATCTTGATACTTACTTGATTGGTTTGAATTAGGTACTCTGCACACTCTCCACTGCTCTAAAAAATTAGGATCACTTTCATACAAATTCTTCATGTCATCAAAACCAAGAACTTCAATTCTCATTTCAGTCAACAAAGATCTTCTTCTACTCAATGCATTAGCAACTCTATTAGAAACTCTACTCTTATGCTTAATCACAAATGTAAAGCTCTGAAAATACTCTACCCATCTCACATGTCTCTGATTCAACTTATTTTGACTACCCAGATATTGTAAAGCCTTATGATCAGTATACAACAAAAAATCATTTGGCATCAAATAATGTCTCCACTTTTTCTTAGCTTGCACAATAACATAGAACTCTTGATCTAGATAGAATATTTCCTTTTTGCATCATTCAACTTTTCACTAAAGAAAGCAACATGTTTACCTTCTTGAGTCAACACAACTCCAATTACACTTCCACTTGCATCACATTCAACTTGAAATACCTTATTGAAATTAGGTAAGGCTAACACAGGTAATTTGACAACCTTCATCTTTACAGCTTCAAAACTCTTATCAGCTCCATGTGTCCATTTGAATTTTCTTTTTTCTCCTCTCATTGTCTCAGCCATAACATTACAAATAGAACTTAAATTTTTTATAAACTTCCTGTAAAAAATTTCCAATCCATGAAATTATCTTACCTTAGTGACATTTTTAGGTGTAGTCCAACTCAATATAGCTTCAACCTTTTCTAGATCCATCTTCAAACCATCAGTTGAAATCACAAATCCCAAATACATAAGCTCTTCTTTCATTAAGGAACACTTCTTTAGATTTATCAGCAACTTTTCTTCTTTTAATCTCTGCAACACTTGCCTTATATGCATCAAATCATCTTCTCTATTCTTACTGAATATCATAATATCATCAAAGTAAACATTCATACACTTATTCCAGAATTTCTTCAAAACTTTATTCATTAGTCTCATAAATGTACTCTGTGCATTAGTCAAACCAAAGGGCATAACCAACCACTCATACAAACCTTCCTTTGTCTTGAAAGAAGTCTTCCATTCATCTCCTTCTATGATTCTGATCCGATGATATCCAATTTTCAAATGAATTTTGGTAAAATATCTTGCTCCACTCAAACAATCCATTATGTCATCCATTCTTGGTATATGAAAGCTATACTTTACTGTGATCTTGTTAATTGCCTTGGAATTAGTGCACATTCTCCATCCTCCATTCTTCTTAGGTTCCAACACAGTAGGTACTACACATGGACTCAAACTTTCTCAGATCAAGCCTTTGTTCAACAATTCATGAACTTGTCGGTTAAGCTCTTCATTCTCGGTCGGTGTTAACCAATGTTGTGCTTTGTTCAGTAAAGTAGCTCCAGAAATCAGATCCATACAATGACTGATATCTCTCATAGGTGGAAAACCATCAGGTAAATTATCTAAAATTATCTCCTTGTACTTAGTGAGTAACTTTCCAACTTCAGCAGGAATGTCATCTTCTATATTCTTACTCGGTTTGTTAGGGATCAAAGCATAACAAATATTTTCTTTTCAAATCTTTAAAAACTGTATACCTTCCATCAGACAAACTTTCACAAATGTACATATCTCACCAATAGATTCTTCAATCAAAGGTAACAAAAATTGCTTCTTACCATGAACCCAAATAGAGTATCTATTCAATCTTCCATCATGTATAGCATGTCCATCATATTTCCAAGATCTACCCAACAAAATATGACAACAATCCATAGGCATAATATCACACAATACCTTATCATAATACTTTCCAATTTTTAGATTCACAAAACATTGTTCACTCACCATTAATGTATGATCATCTTTTATCCATGAGATCTGATAGG
This sequence comes from Thuja plicata, assembly GCA_018584345.1. Taxonomy (NCBI): domain Eukaryota; kingdom Viridiplantae; phylum Streptophyta; class Pinopsida; order Cupressales; family Cupressaceae; genus Thuja; species Thuja plicata. The sequence continues at coordinate 580,793 of MU228505.1, forward strand.
GATTTGGATGTTTCATCCTCTCCAACTGTAAATTTGTAATCATTTCCTCAGATGCCAGATTCTCTGAGCTTCCACTATTAACAATCACTTTCCAAAAATTTTCTGCAACTCTACATCTGGTATTGAAGAAATTTTTCCTAATCAGATATTTCTTATCCTTCTCACTCCATAGTATCCTTCGGATCATGAAATTTCCTTCCTTCTTAGCTTCATTTGGTGACTCCTCTTGCACCAATGCATTTCTTCTACTACTGCCTTTCTTTTTTGCATGTGCACATTCAAAATATTTATGTCCTTCACCATAATTGTAACAAGTAACTTGCAATCCTTTTCTGCTATAACCACCTCTAGAGTAATTGCATCTTCCTCAGTATGAATTTCCACCTTTCCATTTAGTCTTTCCCTGGTCTTGAGTTATGTATGAATTTGACTTGTTTGGTTCATATCTATTGTTCTCACCATGAGATCTACCTCTTCCTCTAGGGAATCTACCTCCTCTACCTCTTTGTCTTTATTCATATCTTTTTTTCAAATTTTCCTTAGCTTTTAGGGAAAATTGGTATGCCTCCTCAATGCTTTCCATCTTGACCAGACTGATCTCATCTTGTATATAACTTCTCTATCCATTTAGGTATCTTGCAACTCTCTCTAATTCAACCTCAACATGTCCAGATCTGATGTGTAATCTGTAGAATTATTTAGTATATTCTTTTACTGATTAGTCTTTCTGCTTCATAATTTGCATTCGCCGGATTAGGTTTATCTGATAATCACAAGGTAGAAATTTTCCTTTCAATTTGTTTTCCATCTTGTCCCATACCTTAATTTTGTCTGTACCTTTCTTCTTCTAATCCAATTGCAGATGTTCCCACCATAGGGATGCATGACCTTTCAATTTTTTGCTTGCAATCTTCACCTTCTTATCTTCTGCTACACTCTCATATTCAAAAGAGTTTTCCATCTCTGTTATCCAGTTAATCAACTCATCAGAATCCAATTTTTCACTATACTCAGGAGGATTAAACTGAGGTATGGATTTCAAACTTCTCAAAGATCTCAGGAATCGCTCTTCATCCTGATTCATCATAGGTACAGGTGTAGCTTCACCTTGAATCTCTTCAATTTCATCATCAATAACATCATCAAGATGTATTCCTCTACATTGGGTTGTCTCAATAGCTTCCAATCTAGCAGCTATGTGTCTAAGCATATAAGCTAGACCTGGATATGCATTTCCTCTCCCACTAACTATCTTAAATCCGTCTACAATTGTAGGTTAGATTGCAATCTACTACCCCACAACAATACCAACTAGGGTTAGGGTTTCAAGAAGGAACTAGATCTAACCACTCTCTGATACCACCTGATGTAAGGTGGGATAGTAGGAGGGGTCTGAGGCTCACCCAACTACCAAACCATCTTGTAGACACAACGCGGAAGCCAAAAAACATAGTGAGACAAGAAAATACAGGTAATCATTTATATTAACTTGATCAAAATCATTACATGTCAGGTTGTAAGTGTATGCACCCTAAAATGGTCGCCTAGACTTTGGGCCCCATTTATTATTTTATCAATTTATCAAATTTCTGAATCAATGCTTTGTAATATTTTCAATTCAAATCAATTTCCTTGATCAAATTGTAAT
>MU228505.1:628039-652122 GCA_018584345.1 Thuja plicata
TAACCACGCAATCAAAGTTAGGACTGCGCAACTCAAACTGAATAGACGCGACACTTCATAAAGTCGGCTTCACCAAATTAACTCCAACATCATAATTCTATTAAAACAATTTTGGTGCCTTTGTATAATAATCAATAGCTCATAACTAAACATGAATACAAACATGCATATCCTGAAAATAGGTGCAACTCAAGAACACTGTAATTAGGTCAGCTCTTAACAGACAGTTTCCAGAAATTGTAACTACCATAACTGATTAACATAACTCAACTGAAACTTCATATCTGACTCTGCGTGAATACACATAGCATCTTAAACATGTATACATCATGGAAATAAACATGCATAGATCCAAACCATCTATACTGATAATTATATATAGAACACTATTGTATATTATATGTTGTCATCAATGACAAACATACAATCAATTATTTGCACAGAAGCAAATCTCCAACAGTTCTTCGAGAACTCCTACTAGTTGCTTGCCAATCTTGACTTTGAAAGAAAGTCTAGAGTATTGAGTCTGGAGGAACCCGTATGATTCATCCCCTAGAATGCTTGTATTCATTAACTCTTTTTCCTTGAGATTCTGAACCTTTAGCGAGGTATCCCGCCAGTCTTCATATTTCTCAATCTCTCCCTGCTATTGGAGAACGGTGCCCTCTATCTTTTTTTCTAGATCATTTTCCTGGAAGAAATCTAGGAGAGACTCATACAAGAAACTTCTTATGGCCCCAATCTAGTGGCTCATCCACTTATCCACTGCTAAGTCCTTCTTCTTAATAGCCCTTAAGGTATCAACATCACCTTGAGGGAGTGGTGTCCTGGGAACCGAAGGTCTGAGTGTCTTGGAAGCAAGGGGGCACACTAATTTATTTTGAAGTTCTAAAAGATTAGCGTTAGCTATTTTCATTGAGCAATTTTGCGATTAGTTCTACTCCTTCACCCTCTGAGACTGCTTCTCATACTGGGCCTAAATAACCTGGCTTGCTTCATTTAGGAGGTTTAAATCCCCCTACTCAGTTATTTTTCCCAGAGGCACCTCCATGATCACATACTCTTTGGAAGTTACCTCTGAGTCTTCTTTTCCTATCAGAGGGGTGGAAATTATGGCCACAATATTACCATCTTGGGCCCTTCAGGTGTTGTGAAGGGTTTGAGCCCTTTTAGGCTTCTTAGGAACTTGGTTCTCAGTCAACATTTTAGCTAGTGATAGTGGGGCCATTATGGTAATCAGGGGTTTTATTTTCTGGGGCTCCACTAACCATTATGGTAGGGAAACTGTCTGGCTTATTACTATCCCCATACTTGAAGTGTTTCTGGGGTTCAATTCAAGTCCTCCCCTAGATGTGTTGTCCTCCGTGTTGATGGGGTCTTCACCTTTGTTTCCTTCATTTCTCTCCCTATCACCCCCAAGAATATCATCTATAGGTGGACTAGGTGGCGGGGGAGATTGAGGAGACTAATTCAGATCTACTTGTCGAAATATAGTCGTAACTCGGTCGACCGATGCATCAGGTGGTGTCAGAAAAATCTGATCACTGCTTATGTTCAGGAGCACTACATTAGAGGTTATGGTTTTTTATGGAGGTCCAGTTTCCTCGTCAGCCATCATCTTCTCTATGGCCCGATTACTTTCTTCTATTTGTGGTATTTCCTTTTCTCTTTCAACCTCTTCAGGCTGGGGTACATTTTCTTTTTGGACAGCCAAATCTTCTAGCCCCATTGACTCTTGTGTAGGAACCTCAGTTTTTGGTTTCATTGTTTCTTCCATAGTGTTGTCAACCATACCGTGCAATTCTCCAAGATTACCCATCAGGAATAAGTCATCAACATTGATCTGTGCTATTTCTGGAAGAATTTCCAAGTGATCCTCTTTCTCAGAGGAGGAGGAGGAAGAAAGTACCTCAACCTTAGGTATATCCTCAGGCTCTGGATCCAAACTTTTACTTCATGGGGGCCAATCCACTTTTTTCTTCTTTCTCCTTTTGAGCGACACCCCGGGGTTTCTAGCTTCCGTAGTTCTGATGATATTTGAATCACATGCTGCACTTAACAAAATAGCCACTGAAGGGGTATCTCCTAGTGGAGGACAGGAGCCTACCAGGGTATCTCCAAGATTAAAAGTCACTCCAGCATTTACTATTTCCATTAGTTTCTAGGAGTGAACCAATTTATGACCCAACTACTCTATCAAGGGGCCAAAATTGGGTCCAAGACCGAAGGTGGGGTGTCAACCTTTTTCTTACCTTGGTCTTTGGATTGCCCCACTGTTTGGGAGCCTCATGCTCCCAAAGATTGATAGTCTGTTAAGACACTCTTCAGGAAAACCTTCTCAAAATATGAGTGGCAGTATGCAATTACTGCTCTCGAGATGACCTTGATGCTCAAAATCTTTGGCGTATCCCAATCTACCGGTGGGAGGTCCATCTTACCTACATCTATCTCTTTATACTCAGGGTCTTTTGTACCCCCTATGTCTGAAAAAGTCCTTGGGAATGTCTGGAGCTTAAGCTGTTCCATCATCCCTTTTGTTATCCTGGAGTGTTTTCACTTTCGGACATCATAATCATCTTGGCAGCTAGCCCAAAAAACTTCTAAGTGTTGAGCATGGGGATTTACCCCCTTGGGCATCAACCTTTATATTAACCTAAGATGATTGTAATCCTTGTGACTAAAAGAATATTTTGCTAAACCTAGGCTACTTAGCTCATTTTATGCTTCCCAAGCCGCGGCGAGGGAGCAAGCATATTCCCCATAAATAATCAAGAATGAGGGAGAGGTGACCTTCTTCAAGGTTGTTAAGGCATGTGTCTGCAAAACTCCAAAAATATAATTATGTCCCCACAATGCTTGGGCAATAGAAAGGGTTCACCAAAGAAGCCAGAAACTCAAATATATGTAGCTGTGAAAATAGGATGATGTATCATCCCCATGCACCAACCAGGCCCATAGCCTATAGAGATAGTTTGAATCCTTGATCACCAGTGATCACCTTGATCCCGTGAAAGATTAAGGAGTCATTGACTCTAAAAAAAATTGAGAAACTTTGGTCCCACTAAATCTGGGGGAAGTGGTTCCATAGAGTAACTTGACCAACTCCATCCCCAAGAACACCAACTATTATTAGACCCTAGATTCCTTGGCACTGTTGGGCAAGTGACCAGAGGATGTAGAAAGTCATGTAAAATTTTCACTCTGCTTTGACTCTCCTCATTTGGGTGCCTACATGTCTGATGATCATGTCAGTCTAGTTGAAGTGTGCCTTGTTGGTGGTCATTCCATATAAAAAGTAATACATCCAAGGATAGATATCTCGGGCATGTAGTTCCTCAAAGATCCTGCATAAGAAGATAATTGCTACCTGGATGGGCTCCTTGAACTTAGAGAGAGGGATTTATGTCTGCATTTTCTTGTCATCCTAGGGTGGAATTTTTAGCCATTCAAATTTGAGGTGGCGTTGGGCTAGATCAGTCGCGTCCTCTAACTGCTAGAGGGTGGCAGTCTTAGTGGGAGCATGAACACCTATAAAACATGGAATGCACCACCCTATGGCAGTGGCATCATGGTCAAATGTGACGATGGGCACCATGTATCCAAGAGGAGTGGGGGAAACTAACACAGTAGCCATACTACCTCAGAGATAACCCCTAACCAGGAGAAAAATTAGCTCTGGTGCTTGTACTGAATATGGAAAACCAGCTACTTGAATAATTCTTGATGCCACTAAGTTAACTGAGAGGGAGTCGTCGAACTGTAAGAGTTGATGAACCGTCTAAAGGAGGCCCTACAATTTGGCCCATGTACTGAAATCTTTGTCGGTGATCTCTTTGAGGGTAGATTGAATTTGGGACCCCTGAATCATCCTGTCTTTATTATATTTCTAGGTTAGTATGAGCCTTTCCAATACCCTCTCTATCTTTCTTCTCTTTCTAGTGCCTATAGAAGCTCTTGGGAGTTTCAGATACCCGGGAGGTGAGGATTCTAAAGCTATTTCTTTCTTTCTTTAACCTATACCTACAAACCGGACATATGAGTGATCCCACAAAATTGTGTCCCATTTTTTGGCCAACTTTGACACTGAAATGAACATTCTAAAAAAAAAACTTCACTTTCAGACACCTACTGTCATAAAACCATTAAGAATTTGAAGATGAAGTAAACTAGTGACTTTTAGCATTTTGTTTCTAGTTTATAAATATATTTTTCTATAAAAAATTAGAATTTATTTGTATCCATTTTTCCTTCTCCTTCAAAAATTGTTTATGTGAAAAATCAACATTTTTCAGGAGTGACACTCACTTTGATCAACATAACTTCTTTTATAAAATGGATAATAACGTAATTATTTTGAATTTATGTTTGTAACACCAATATCTAGAGAATCCATTTTTTCATTCAATTTGGCTGAATATTTTATAGTTTATTGAGTTATAAAGTGACATTAACTATAATTTGGACATAGGTTCACTTGGATCGCTCTAACTCTATCTCTATATATCAAAATTCATTTACTCTATTTTTGATAGAAAGGTAACATAAATACCTATTTCCTAGATATTTTTCATAATTTTTTTCCCCTAATTTACTATTTTTCCAAAAGTGTCGAACAAAGAAGTTGCTAAATGGTTAGACAACCTATGTTTAGTAAAACTTAAAAAGAAAAGTCTTAATAAAATCAATATATATACAAATCATAATCATTGGAAACATTTCTCTAAGTACTATCATCTTGTATTTGGGTTTGTCAAATTAATTTATTTTATCCCACAAAAAGTTAATGTCAATGTGACTTTTTGTCAGCATTTTGATGGGTGCAAAGGAGACTCGATTATAGGTGTGAGTGAGGAGTAGAGATTATACCAAAGATATTTTTATCCAAGAGGCTTTTATCAAACCATTTCAAATTTACTCCTTGAAATGGGATCTCTCAAGGCTTAAATCATCACATTTTCTTAAAAATGTGTAATTTAAGGAAAAATCATGATGTTCAAAAAAGTGGGACACATTATTGTGGGACCACCCATATGTCAGTATAAAATGTTTAAAGGATTCCGGGTTCCGGAGGCTACGAGAATGATTTCACTTTTTCCCTAAAACATGAAAACATTAGGCCATCGTGAAATGGATTATATGTCCGAGATCTAAATATATTTTAACATATGAAACATTTCTTGTTTACCATGGATCCAAAACAATGGCCAAAATAGGGTCAAATAAGGTGCGAAAGCCTAGAACTACTGACACGTTTGGCATTAACTTGAAAGGAAAACAATTATCAGTGATAAGACAGGTATCCCTGCTATCATACTCTAACACGTACCTGTCCACTTGGTTGAATTTTTACATTTATTGGACAATTGTGCTAGCGTGAGTAACATCAACACCACTTGGCATGAATTTTAAAGGCTCTTTCATCGAAACTAATTCTGTCATTAAGATGGTAAGGATGGAGGAGAGAGAAAATTTAATGACCCAAAAGTGAGCTGGCCTCTGCAACTGGCATACCCATCATCTTGACATCTAAGGCTGCACCAACAAGGATGGTGAACATGCTTATTGGGTGGACATGGCCTTCAGTCCTCACAAAGAATTTGGATGATAGAGGACAATCAGGAAGTGCTTCTGTAAGAACCCTACTAGATAGAAATTTTAGAGACTGTACATCTCTTAAGCGCAGAAAAAAAATAGAGCACTACAGACTCTACAAATGTACAGAGTGACTCATGAAAAACTACCTACAACACATGGAGCACTGAAAGGGGATTAAGACCATACTTACAAAAATCTACAAACGAGGCCAAGAACTCATAGAGAGCTGTGAAAAATCTACAAAATATACAAACTCAGAAAGAATATATAGAGAATATGTACATCATATACACAGACTTGGGAATTTACAACGAATTTACAAACTTCCGAATGGGAAGTAAACCACTATTCACATGAAATATACAAACCAAAAGGGGCAGACACCTCTCCATTCAAGCTGAATGACTGCAAAGAGGAAGGAGATGTACAAGGCTCAAGAACAACATCATGCCAAGCGACATACACATCTTGAACAATGAAGTCGAACAAGCACCCAGAAAATATGAAAATGCAAAAAATGTAAAAATGCACTAGACAAAAATGAAAAGGACAAAACAACTAGATGTGAAGTGAAAACAAAAAAACCCAAAAACACAGGAAAAATGAAAATGGAAAACATGCAGAGAAAGTGGAGAAAGCAAAATGAAACAAAAATGGAACTCGAGTCACCGAAAGAGGACACTGCAACTAGCTTCACTCCGTCACCTAAACACTCCACCAAAGTCATCAAACACACCTCTGCACCTTCTAGCTCGAACGTCTTTGCTCAAGAAACAAATTTCTTTTCTCTCAAGGAAATTCGCTAGAAGGTAAAAATAGTTTGTGGTAAGTGTAAAAGTGACAAGGCAAAAAGCCTTAAATAATGCCTAGAAGAGCACATTAGGTACCAAAAGTAACCTCAAGAAACATGTTGACAACTGAGGTCCAGACTCCGAGGTACCTAAGGATCATTCATCCTTGAGAGAAGAGAAACGGTAGTCAAATATCTAGGATCTGAAGCCACCTCCTTGGAAATGACACTCTGGGAACTGGGTCTCGGAGGAAACATAGATTAACAAAAAGACAAAGAACAAACATGACCAAAAAGGTCCAGAGAAAGCAGAGAACCAAGCCAAAAATGAAAAAAAGGAAAGGAAAGAGAAAAGAAAAAGAAAGGGGGGGGGGGGGGACATTTTGCACACAAAATGTAGGGACNAAAAGAAAGGGGGGGGGGGGTGACATTTTGCACACAAAATGTAGGGACAGGTATGCAGAGCATAACATAAGGTTTTTAATTAAATTGTAAAAAAATAAAGTGTTATACTAGTGGATATTAATTGACTAATTCAACAAAGTGAATACAATAGTATTGTCTAGGCAAGTACAATTTTAAGCCAAAAAATAAATTTATTATCTATAGCCCATTTGGTAGATGGAATATGCCTTGATTTGGCATTATCGAATTCCTAGTTTTGTTTCTTCCATGTTTGTGTCCATCCAAAACAATTGGAATTGGAATTTTGAAATTCCAATTTCGCCCCAAAATGGACATACGAGTCTTCCATCCAAATAGGTGGAATTAGAATTTCGAATTCCAATTTTTATAAAACTAAATTTAATAATCGAAGTAACACTAGAACAACCACATGTTATAGAATTTTGCATTCCCGCGACCTAACAAAAATATCTTGATATCATATTTACCCCTGAAGCAACCAACCCCAAATCCTATGCATTCATCAACGCAATGGAAATCATATCCATTATAGATCGGTTGTTTGGGAACCTTTTCATTTTCCCTGGACCCAATTCCGAGTCAATTCGATTTCACAGAAGCTTAAACACTGCCTTGCAGAACCTGTACACCATATCTCCTATTGATTTTTTATGTTCATATTTGGAGCTATTATGGGAATTAGAAGAACAAATTCTACTGATATCCAACATGCAGATGGTTTTGTGCCTAACCATGTATATGCCACCTATAGATCCATGACACTAGAGCCCTTAATGAACCACAAGATGAACTTAAGATGGGTTGTCAACAATATTGATGTCAATGTCAATGTCTTCCCTTCCGCTATCTTCAATTCACATTAAGCAACAAGCCCTTTACTACTTCAGCCATGAACTCTGAATCTAGTGCATTCACGAAATCATACAACTATGGACCAACTACTGCACTTGGCATATTTTACATGTATTTTAGTCTTTTAATTAATGTCTAATTTATATTCTGGAGATGCATTCTCTAAGAAATTAACTGTATTCAAATAAATTAAGAAATAAACAATTAAAAAAAATCCTTATTCATTTCGTATTCCAATTCCAGATTGCGGCACCCAAACAGTCATTTTTCGGGCCAACCAAACGAGTCCAGCCCATATTCCAGAAATTATTTTCAGATAAGTATTTTTGAGAATTTTAGCATCTAGAATTGACATTATCCAACATTTCATATTCTAACAACCAAACACAAAATTATATTATATTTAAATAGTCAAATAATGATATAAATATGCTACAAAATACTAGATTTTTTTTAAAAATTATTAAATAATAAATTTTATTTATATTAGAATATTATATTATATTATTAATTGATATTAATATAATATTATACAAAATATTAAATATATTTCATTAAAAAATAGTAAATCAATAGCAATAATAATAATAATAAAGACAAATAATATAGGGAGACATATTTTACGTAGTATTGCTATTTCTTTGTCACATTTATAAGAAAAGTAGTTTTATTGGATACGTAATCTCCCATGACAGATGATCACAGCTGCAATTTGGATACTCTAAATTTGGCTATATCTGAAGCTTCCTAGTTGCCGTCTCAGCTACGTAAATTTCGTAAGTTTTACATCGCTGCTAATGAGCCATTAAAAATGATTATTTCTGAGTTTAGATAGAAATTCGTCGAACCTGAGATTTCGTAAATAAATAAATATCAAATTCAACTATAAATAGTAGTATCCTTAATCTTTTTTCTCACAAAATAGATAACTGAAGTTGCTGCACAAATGGCGAAGGGATACACATACGTGCTCTTGTTTTTGGTCATGGCAGCTTCTGTGTTTGCATATGGTAAAACACATTCTTCTTCTTCTCTTTAATCATTTTTTATTTTCTAAATAAACTCTGAAATTCTTTCATTTATTTGTTATTGGTGGTAATTACAAAGAGTCGATGGACTATGACCACGACGGGTACTACAAAATTTGGAGCGGTTATTATTCTTCACAATGCTCACCACTGGAGACAGGCTGTGATTAGACATGAAAAGAGCAAGATAAAGCCGAATACAGATTTTGTAGGCTGACTAGGGTGTTTTATGCGTGTATCTATTATAACCGTTGTTAGAATAACAATAGCAATGCTACCAATGGAATTTTATCTATGATGGGAGAATGCACATCCAATAAATAAATAATTTCATCATTGCACTTTGATGAGATTAGGTTTTAATTTTCAGATACTTTGAGTTAAATAGATTTGACAATCAAATCTTGTTTCATATAGTTAATTTCTTTATGTTTTATTGTTTATTTTTGTTAATATCTTAACCTCTTTTTATCATTTTGAATTAATATCTTTTGAATTAATAAGTTTTTGTTAATATCTTAACCCATTTTATTATTTTTGATAGAAAAAAAGCAGCAAGAGGGTCCTGGCCTGTGGAACAATGGACTAGAAGCACATTAACAACATATTAATGGAACTAGTCAAAGCATGTATAACAGTTTAACAACATAGACACCATATTAACTCTGCCTCTATCAAAAACATAAGTCACAGTACTGAACCACCAAATTAAACTAGAAAGCTTAAGACGAATAGTAGTATAAAAAGTATCAGTTTTAAGCCACACAGAGCTACACAAAAATAAACAAAAACTACCAATAATTTGAACAACAAAACAAGGGAACCGAGGGCCTAGCCCAGCCAAAATTAACCAGCACATGGACACCAGAGATTAGTTCTTCCCACCCAGCTGTTTGGATAGCAGGGTCCTAGCCCACTCCTCCTGTAGAAACAAGAATAGGTCTTTGTTGTCCTCGTTCACTTCCAGCCTACCGTCCGCCAGCTTTTCCTGCACATTACAGAGGGTTGTAGCCAAAGCATGCATAACCTTCAGGGAAAATTTGTTGGTCCTCGTACAATAGTTCATCAGGTCCTGCATGTTCTTCTTAATCTCCCCAATGTCTTTGTCTAAGTTCAAGAACCTTCTTTTAAGGGTGCCAGTAAATTTATCTTTGTCCTCCATGGCCGCGGGATGTGGCTTGTCCTTAGGTTCCTGAGTGGGGCTCAGGGCCGGGGTAGGGTTGTTGGGGGTTTCCATGGTTTGCTGAGGGTTAGGCAGAGGAGTGTTACCAGTCCTAGAGGGACTCATATAACCATCTGAGGAACCATTCTTAGACTCAGTGGAGTGGGAGTCATTTTTAGACAGTGAGAGCTCTTTGGAGGCCGTTTCCATCATCCTAATTTTACATTGCTCCTTGGTAATTCTATTTGACCTTCGGTGACTTGAGCCACTCAAATCCACCTCCAGATTAACCTGGCTCTCCATAATTTTTCTTTTTTGGGGCCTATAGTTTGTCTCAGGGGTACTATCAGCCTTTTTCCCCTCAATGTACTCCACAAACTCAGAGACATACGAATCCTCCTGACCCTCCTTCCTACTGGGAGGGTTTTTTACACTTTTTTTGTGGGTTGTAGCTTTTTTATCGGCCATCACAGGCTCCTGTTTGATATGGATGGACTGGGAGGAGGAATGGGTGGTCTTTTCAGTTTTGGCTATGGGCTCCTCCTGGGGCAACATCTAGATAATCAGAGGGGGTTGGGGTGTTGGGAAGATAGCTTTATGATACTGGTAGAGGCAGAGGGGGAGGCCCTAATGAAGGATAGCTCTATCAGGGCTGGCTTGAATATCGAGGACATTGCTCTCTATGGAGTGCAGGAGAAAGAAAGGAATGTAAATTAAATCTTTGTTCCTAATATGATTCAGGAACAGAAAGTGGTAGTTGTAAAACACAGTGAACATACCTTCTAGCGTGAAGTACTTCATCACGATGAGACAAATTTTCAGCCAGAATTCTGGCAGCTCCTCCCTATTGAAACCCCCATGTTTTCTCATCGAAAGCTCACCGTCCTTGAAAAATTGTTTGAGGCTGGTAGGGTCGGCAGTCCCACTGGTCTTTTTGTATTTCCTCCCCACCATAGGGAGCCCTCTTGCCTTGGCTATGACCTCTTCATTTAGTTGGAAGTGAATGCCCCCAACTGAGACACTCCTATTGTCCTAGGATTTGATGAATTGTTTGGAGATTCGCTCATCATGTCCACCTTTCATTCTTTCCATGAAACCCCAAATGTCAGTTTCTTTGCAGTAATGAGTCACCAATGCATCAGAAGTGAAAGTCTTGTCGATGTTATCAGGCTCAATGCGGAGAATGTTGCCTCCCATTTTGAGGGTCTGCTCTTCCTGTGCTAGAATATCTTTGAGATCTAAGAGCCGAGCATTTTTACAGGCCATAAAAAACCACTTGTATTCATAAACCCTTTCTGAGGAAAGCTTATACATAAAATGTTGGTCTTGAAAATTTTGGAAACCGGGCTCTGTACCGCCAAATCTAATGGATCTCTAGGTGCCATTAAAAGCAATAATAGCATTAATATCAAGGATAGCCAAAAAAACCCTTTGATTCAAACAACTCTTACTCCACACGTTCAAAAAGTAATGATAACTCTTTATGGGAATTTGAGTTTTCCTTTTCATAATCGTGAAATTTGCCCGAACATGCTAGAATGTAATCGAGTAAGAATCCGTAATGAATATGACAGCCTAGCACATTTAAACTATAGTATTCATTTCTCCCACAATGAGTTGCTGAGTCACCAGAGGTAAGTCACTAATCACCCTCCAAGTATTGAGTTTGATTTGTTTTAGGCCAATTGCAGCCATTGAGTCGGCGACCAAATTCCCCTCCCTGTATGTGTGGCCTATAGTCATGCACTGAAAGCTGATGAGAATCTCGTAGATTTCCATAATAATAGTTCTAGTACGCCATCTTGCACTAGCACCACTATTGACGGCCTCGACAACCACTTTGGGATCCCCCTCGATTTCCATCTGTCTGAGGTTCATTTGTTTCACAAATTTAATCCCCCAGAGAAGGGTCATTCCTTCCACCTGGGTAACAGTGCAGTTATTTATAGGACCAGCATAAGCCAGCAGACAAGTTCCATTGTGATCTCTTATCACACCTCCCCCTCCATGACCAAGGTTATTAACCGCCCCATCAAAATTTAATTTAGTCCATCCTCTGGGAGGGGTGGTCCATCTGGTAGTATTTTTAGCTATCCTTTTCACATCATCAAACCAGGTGAACCCATCCAAGAGGTTCCAGTTGTTAGCAATTCTAACTTCCCAGGCAGTAGGAGGATAGGCAGGGAGCTTCCAATTAGCCATTTTGGCATTCTCACAGAGGAGTTTAGTTCCAATATGGAGATAGGTCTCAGGCTAGTTACTATTCTCTCTGAAAATCCTGTTGTTCCTTTCCTTCCAAACAGTCCAGCATATGTGAGGGGGAAGCATATGCCAGAGGAGTTGGAGTAGGGGGTGATTGGAAGGGGACCTCCAATTTTTAAATTGATGTACTTCTCTATCAAGGGCCCATAAGGTACCCAATTTGCCGATGATCCCTTTCCAAATGTTGGTGGCATATTCACAGTGGATGAAGAGGTGGTTTACCATTTCTTCCTCCTTCTTACATAGGACACATATGTTTGCCATGGAGAAGCCTCTTTTTATGAGATTATCTTGGGTCAAGACCTTACCGTGCATTAGAGTCCACCAGAAGAAATTTATTTTTGGCGTGAGCTGGGGGATCCACACCATCTTCCAGTCTTCTAGATTACTCTCCTCCTTCATAAGTAGATTGTATGCAGATTTAACAGAGAAAGTACCTGCCTGGGTGGGGGCCCAGACAATAGAGTCATCATTCCCCAAAATTCTGATATTAGTCAGGTTATCCATGAGATCCTTGGCCAAGTGTTGCAGGTCCAGTCTGTCCCTTGTCCAATTAGGAATATCCAACCAGTCTCTACCATTAATGTTGATGGATGCTCTATTGCCCAGACTCAGTTTGAGATAGTCCATAAGGGGTTTGAATCTATGGCCTAGGTTAGGTTGATTCATGATCTAGTGGTCATTCCAAAATCTGATGGATCTCCCATTTCCAATTTTCCAGAAAGCACCTTTAGACAGAAGGGTCATACATTTACATATGTTCATCTAGAGTTTGGATCCACTAGGGAGGTGACTGTTGTTGAATATCATCCCGTAGGGATGTCCTTGGAGGTACTTAGCTTCCATTAATCTGCACCAATCTACTATTCCCTCTATGACCTTCCATGCCACCTTCGTAGTAAGGGCCTTATTCATCAGACCTATTTTCCTTAGGCCCAGGCCCCCCATTTTTTTTGGGAGGCATACAGTGTCCCAATTGACAAGCGAAATCCTCCTCTTTTCTTCACACCCCCCCCACAAAAAGGTTCTCTGAATCTTTTCCAGTTTATCGGCCATGCTGCTTCTGATTTTAAAAAGGGAAAGGAAGTAAACAAGGACCCCTTGGAGAGTGGAGGCCACCAGCTGAAGTTTTCCAGCATTGCTTAAAACCTTCCCCTTCCAACCAGCCAATTTCCTCTGGGTTCTTTCAAGGATGGAATTCTAGAAATCTTGGGACACCTCTTTGACCGTGAGGGGGAGGCCAAGGTAGGTAGAAGGGAGCGAAGATGCCAGACAACCCAAAATTTGAAGCACCTTATTTTGTAACTCCACAGGGGTATTGAAGAAGAACAACCGGCTCTTTTGATAGTTAACACACTGTCCAGAAGCCCAAACATAGCTTTCCAGAATTTGTTTCCATTGTCTATCCTCAATCATTGAGGAATACCCAAAGAGGAAAGTGTCATCAACAAACTATTCCAACACCACCTGAGGGAGGGTAGAAGTTGGTTTGATGCCTTTGATTCTTCCCGTAGTGGATAGCATACATAGGTTCCTACTAAGCACATCAGCCACCATAATAAAGAGGTAGGGGGAGAGAGGGTCTCCCTATCTAAGACCCTTCTTTGGAATAATATAGCCACCGAGGGAGCCATTGACAAGAATAGAGAAGCTAACAGTTTGAGTACATTCTTGTATAATCTAGATAACCTTCTCATTAAAGCCCATTTTAGCAAGGATTTTAAGCAAAAAAGACCAGTTAACTTTGTCATAAGCTTTAGAGATATCCATTTTAAAGGCCATACCTTGGACTTTTCTTCTATCCATAGAATGGATAATTTCATGGGTGGCAATGGCCACATCCAGGATTTGCCTACCCGGCACAAAACCTTTATAAGTATTGTAGATAATTTTATCAAGAAGAGGCTTGATTCTGCCAATCAGGATTTTGGTAAGGATCTTGTAGAAGGTATAGCATAGGCTAATGGGTCTAAAATCTAGCATAGTAGTAGGATTGTCATGCTTAGGGACCAGCACAATGTAGGTTTTGTTATGTTGTTTGAGAAGGCACCCAGTCCTGAAGAAGTCTCTGGCAGCCCCGGTAACATCAGTTCCCACAATTTACCAATATTCCTAAAGAAATGTCAGAGGGAAGTTGTCTGGTCTGGGGGCTTTGTAAGCTCCCATAGCAAAGAATGCCTTCTTGACCTCATCGTCAGAGACCTGTTTCGTAAGCATGTCATTTTCACTAAGAGTAATAGTACTTTGGATATGGTCTAGGAGCTGGTTTTGGATGCTGTTTGGACATGTAGGGCCTTTTTCAGAGTACAACCCCTTAAAGTAGTTAACCATAGCCTGGTTGATTTTAACCTTTTCCTTGAATTCATTCCCTCCATCGATAAGAGAAGAGATGGTATTTCTTCTTTTATGGATGTTGGTAGACCTATGAAAGAAGGTTGTGTTTCTATCCCCTTCAGCAAGCCACTGGATTCTAGATCTCCACTTCCAGTAGATTTCTTCTTTTTTCAGTGTTTCCTGCCACTTGTGTCTAGTTAATTCCTCCTCCACCTAAATCTTGGGTGGGTAGCTTCTAGATGCAAGTTGGGCCTGAAGAGAGTCCAAGGTTTCAGAGAGATCTAATTTCTCTTTGCAGAAGTCTCCGAAGTTGTGTTCGCTCGACCCTTTAACCTCCCTTATGATGATTTCAAGCTTTTGGGCTATTCTGAACATAGCAGTACCCCTGATATTAGTCTTCCACCAAAATTTCACTTGATCTTTGAAAGATGGGTGAGAGCACCACATAATTTCAAATCTGAAGGGCGTCAGGCTGACCTTAGGAGTGTCAAGCCAGCATAGCAAAAGGGGGTTACGATCTGAAGTAGTTCTAGGGAGGGAAGACAAGGAAGAGTTCAGGAAAAGGTTCCATGAAGAGGTGGCCAGGACCCAATCAAGCCTCACCTGGATTAGGTGGGCACCCTTCCTATTATTGGACCAAGTGAAGGGGTTTCCCTTTAGAGTGATGTCCAAAAGTCTAGTGGAAGATATAAAATCAGCCATCTCCCCCATGCTATCCGAGTAATCCATAAAGCCACTGCACTTTTTTGAAGGATAGAGGGGGTGTTGAAGTCCCCTACCAGTAGGAAGTTTGCTGAACTATCTTGATCCAGCCGATGGCCAAGATCAACCCACAGGGAAGCTCTACCATACCTGGTGTTAGGCGCATAAATATTGAAGGTGGTCCATTCAGTTTCATTCTTCCTGAAGGTGATAGAAAGAAAGTTAGGGGAAGAAGTAGCTAGCTGACCTATTATTCTGTTAGGGTTCTAGAGCATAGCAATACCACCGGATGCACCCGCAGCTTCTGAGTAAAGGAAAGAAGCCCCTGGCAAAAGATAAGGCACTAGGGTAGTGAAATTAGTAGCAGACATCTTAACCTCTTGTAAGAGTAGGAAATCTAGGTTGAGATCAAAGATGTAGTGTTTGAAAACATTTTGTTTTAGGGAGCTGTTCAAACCCCTCACATTCCAAGAGAGACAATTCATCTCTTATTTTTCAAACTAGATTCTAGGGTTTGCTGCCTACCTGCTGAAACATCCCTTATGGACCCTCTCAATCTCCTTGCCCATTTGGAAGGCCTTCCTCTAGGTGTTTCCATACCCACATCAGCCTTTTTGGAATTGTTTTTCTTTTTCTCTATTTTCCATTCCCATCCTCATCCTCCAAACAATCTAGGGAGCTGGAGGGGTTCTTCTTCAAAACCTTTGGGGGGGGGGTTTAACAGCTAGGTTTGGGGCTTGTAACTCACAAGAAATCACAATGGCAGGCTATTCCTCCTTAGTAGGATTAGTCCTCCTCCCCTCAGGGGGGCGTTAGGGGGGATGTTGTTGGAACCGCCAAAGGCTAGGGACCAGGTTCCTTTGTAAATAGATCAAGAGCAGAGCACCCCATATCTAACTCCCAGAGGGGGATGATCTCACCTTCCTCAGGTGCCAGATCATCTGATTCCATTTCGATAGCCACTGAGGGTGGCCTTGAGTCCAACTTTTCCTCTTCACCTAAGGAGGGAGGAACCTCAGCTATTCCTTTGGGAGGAACCTCAGCTATTCCTTTGTCCTTGTTCTCTTTTTGTTCTCCCAACTTGGGGTACTTACAAGTATCACTAGTGTGGCCTCTGCTATCGCAGTTTTGACAGAAAAGGGTAGAATTTTCATACACCAACACTTGGGTCCATTTACCCAGTTTAGATTTCAAAATAACAAAGTTGGGTAGGATTTTATTAATAGAGACATTCACACAGAATCTAGCAAACACCAACCTAGATTTAGAGCGGGTCACCTGGTCCACTGTGATGAATGAACCAAAGGAGTCACCTATCCATCAGAAGACTTGGTCATCCCAATATTCAAGTGGGAGGCTAGGGAGACAGACTCAAACCAGAGCTGTTCTAGTTAGATTCATCACCGGATTGAATCCAGGTTTTCATTTTGCAAGGGCCAGGAAGTGCTTCCCATAAACCCATGAGCCTGATAGCACACTAGACAGGTCCTCAAGAGTGGTAAATTTAAATAGGAAGAGTCCTCCCAGCATAGCAAAAATGAGGATAGAACCCTTGATCTTCCACTGGTTAGACACCCATTTCCTAACCATTTCTATGGTAGGTCGAAAGTTGAAGAATCGACCAACTAGGGCTAGCTGAAATTCAGCCATCGTGCGATTCACCACTGAGTCTGGGAGTGATAGTTCAGGGCCTTCCTCAGTCTGAACAAAATCCACCAAAATATCCACCAAATATTGTTGAGCTTCTCCAACAAGGGCTCCTTTCTAGTTAGGTTTAGGAGACAATTGAGAATCAGTCGATGAGGATGCTTTTTGAGATTCCTCCATTGACTCAAGTGCTGGGATCGTGACAGAGGGAATCTGGGTTCCATTAGGGCTAGAAGGTGGGTCAGCACGGGGGTTAGTCTCACCCCCAGGGGAGGGAGGCATGGGAGCCTGTAGTTTGAATTTTGAGATTTGAGCGGGAAAGTTGCAGAGCGGGATAACACAACACAATATTGATTTTAACATTTTTAACCCATTTTATTATTAATTTCTTTATGTTTTATTGTTAATTTTTTTTTAATATGTTTTTTCAAATAATTTGAGTTGAATAAATTTGACTAAATCTATTATAGATTAAATCTTGTAGTTATGCCACTTTTTCATAAACATCTTTATAATTTGGTTTTTGTTCATTTATAAAAAGAATTAAACTTATATTTGTTTACCTCAAGAATATTTAATTTTCACAAGAACAATAATTGACCTATATAGTTAAATTAAGAAAGGGATCTAAATTTTCATATCATACTTATTCTAAAATCATTGTTGTATTTGTCCTATTGTTTTAAGCTTGTTGTCAATCAAGATATTTTAAAATTCCCTTTCAATCAAAAGATATGTATATTTTACTAAATTAGGTTTATAGGTTTCAAATCTAATATATTAATTGTCAAAATAATTAAAAAAAAATTTAATTAATTTTATTTATTTTACATTTTGATGAATTGGAAAGGAAATATTTAAAAATTCCTAAACTTATACTTTTTCCTTCCCTATTGTTGCTTACTTGCTCAAAAGGCTTGAACTCCCAACCTATTGTTGCTCACTTTCTCAAAATGTTTCTCCTCTTAACTAATTAATCTCTTTATGTTTTATTGTTCATTTTTGTTAACATCTTAAACTCTTTTGCCCATTTTAAAAGCTAATCTCTCAACTTATCTTTACTCCAATTATTAAAATGCTTAACCTATTAACCTCCTCTTACTCACATCCTCACATAAGTTAACTTCTTATACCCATTTCACATAGGGTCCTTCAAATAAATTAACATAGATCAATAAGTTACCTTTTAAATAATATGAGTTGAATAGTATTTAGAATTTCTAACAACACTTATTCTAATATCATTGTTGTATTTATGTGAATGTTTGAAGCTTCTTGTAAATGAAGATATTTTAAATACTACAAACTTGTAAAAAACCTTTGATTGTGATAAAATAATATTACAATTTAGAAGTCTAGCATTTAAGAAATCAAAAGATCAATTCTTTAAATTAATTTCTAATTTGAATAAAACTCTCTAATGCTTGAGAATAAATTTTGTGATCTCATACTCTATTTATCTAAGAATTCACATGACTATTCAAATGCAAAATTTAATAGAGATCGAGATCATGATTATTGGTTAAGGTTGTGGATACGAACCTAATCTAAAATATAAAACTATTTTCAAATTTTTAATTTCGATAGTTGGTCTTTGCGATGGTGAAAATTTAAAAATTGTCTCAAAGGTATTAACACATGGATGTTGGCTCGGTTGACCTCTGCTAGGGTTTTGGGTTTTTATCCTTCTTTTCTGAATCCTACATTTCTGTGCATTATACCATATTTATTGCAGGAGTTTTCACTAGGGTTATAATGGCTCTGCCCAACTTCAGCTGAGTGTTTGATGTTATGGTTGAAGCTTTAGTTATGGCTTCTCAAGGAACCCCTAAACAATCACCCTCTCAAGTTTGTGCCGAAGGTGTTTCATGAGGTACATCTTCAGCTGATGTTGTGCCTCCCATTTAAGACTTTGATAATTCTTGTGAGTGGCATGAGAAAAATACTTTGATAGGTTATTTTGTGGGTAGGATTCCTCCTGAAAGCATGCTGCGAGAATGGGTTTAGAAGGCTTGAACCCCTTATGGGATCCACCTTTAAGGCCTTCAAAGCCTTACCAAGGGATTTTTTTTTGTTTCGCTTCTCAGATTCCACCCATGCTGAGGCCATTTACTCGCATGGGTCCTAAACTGATGGGTCTTCCCTTTTCATCTATGGAGACTTTACTATCTCAAATAAAATGAATATTAGGGTTCTGGTCTGGGTCAAATTCCCTGGTCTCCCTTTTCCTTGTTTGTCTTTTATTGAAACAATTTACCAATGAGTTGACAAGGTGATTTGTGTTGAACCCATTAGGATAAACTATCCTATACCCATGAGCCAGTCTACAGACATCCTCTAGGAGAGAGATGTTATCAAGACTAGATTGTATAGAGATAATGAAGTGAATACAAAGGTACAATAAGCTCTTCTTAAATAGGAAAGAGAATATAGGAAACATGGACATGGTTGAGACTAGCGTCTCAACCTGGAGGAAGGAGAGTTCAGATAGAACTCAACAATATCCTCTAAGATAAGGTGGATTCCAAGTTGGACTCAATGATATCCATCTTCCCAATTAATGAATGTACCTTAGTAAACTTAAGTAAAGACTAAATAGTGAACTATTTACTCTAATAGCCCCCTTAAGTGTAACTGAGGGAGTATAAAAATGTAGAAAAAAATATTTATGGGTCCCAGAAACAAGGCCATATTAGGTGCCAATGTACAATTACAATGCAATTTCTTGTAACTAGATTAAAAAAAAAAGAGAAAATCCAGTGGGAGATAACTCCTCTCCAAAAGAGAGAACATGAAGGTTTGAGAATCCTTCAAAAAGAAGTCCTAAAATCATGAACATGAAAATCATTGAAGCACAAAGAATCTATAGACAACTTATGATGACTAATATGGTGCTGTATCTTCTGATCTCCTCTAAAGATGATGATGATGATCAAGAAGAAAACAATCTATATGAGTGCTCCAAATGACACTTCTCGAACATTGATCATATGATAGCAATTAAAATAGCATATGTTGATCGAAGATACAAATGACATAAGAATCTGGATGAGTGATCTTCACTACACAACCAATGATGTTGTTTGAGTGATACTATTTTCACTTCTCAACCATGTTGAAAATGTAGGTGCAATATTCATAAAAATTAATGCAAGAGTGTTGCAACACACTTCAAGCTAAACCAAGGAAGCCTCCAAAAAAACGAATGCAAGAGTGTCTCAATGCACTTGAAACGAAACCAAGGAAGAATTAGCATGAACAGTATGATACCTCCCCATAATGCTGACGTGGGTGAGGCTTGACAGATCCACATAAATTATGTCATCATGCTTTGCATAAAGGACCAAAAGTGTATCTGCAACTGAGAAAAGGGTGTGTCCAGTCAAACTCGACACTCACATGAGGCAATAATATTCACAATTTTTATGTTGTCATGGATCAAAACTCACTTTGACAAAGTTATGATTGGCAAAGAAACGCTATACACAACCCCTCATGGCACTTAAATTTTTAGTTCAAGTACAATAATATGGCACATCATGTGAAAAACTCCCAAAAGACATGGATGGACACTGGATCTAATGTGTCTACAAATAGTGCTTAGAAAGGATGTTCTTTTGAATCATAAGGACACCAACTGAAGAAAAAACTTGAAAAAAAATTGCACCAATGAGTAGTGCATGAAATCATCTTTTTGATGATGCTTTGTTTGCCAAAACCGGACTCTCGATGTCAAAGTTATGGTCAGGTGAAGAGAATCGCCTATTAGGGCCGAAAGGTGAAAAAATGACCCACCCCTCTTATGTACCGCAGGGCATGGGTTTCTCATCGTGTGATGATTAGCTCAGCATGTCAGAAAAGAGTACCCTCTCCCCTAATGAAAAGGGCTCAAGAAGAGTTGATCGGGTGTGTAACATATAAAAATGTAACATATAACAATGTGTAACATAAGAACATATAACATTTGAAATAAGTGGGGGAAAGATAAGATATTCCTCTTCTATCCCAAGATGCACAAAGGAAAGATCCAAATTGATCAACCCAAAAAGGGTCAATGCACAAATGAATCAATCATTTGGAAATAAGAGCAAAGAGGAAAGTCTTAAATTCCCCATTTTATGGAAAGGAATGAATGTGTGATAGATTTAGAATGATTAAGGATTTGAATTGAAATGGATAGGAGAAATTCACTAACCTTGAAATATTGCAGATCAAAGAATGTTGTTTTTTGAGGTATGTACTCTATTTTTGGAAGAACTAAAGTATGATCCAGAAAGGAAACGCAGAGATGAACAAAACCCAGAAATAGTTTTCCATTCTGATATTGTCTTATTAAAAAAGGTCGACCTTGAACCACAAATGTCAACCCTGACCCAATAATGTTGACATTGACATAGGTCAGGGGTGAGGTCGACCTTGACCTAGGTCAGGGGTGAGGTCAACCTTGACCTAGGTTAGGGGTGAGGTCGACCCTGACTCAATAATGTCAACCTTGACCTTCACAGGTCTGACAGAAAATCTGTTCACGGATCCTGAAATTTTGTCGAAAAGGGTATCCAAATCTGAGTCCAAATCCGCAGTCCTGAACCTGTACCTACAAGAAAAAGAGGTTTGTTTGTTGGGGGGAGGGGTTTTCCTTGGTCAAACCCTAGTTTTGGAATTAACCTTAAATATATGTAATTGAAATTGCAGAAATAGACAAAGTAAATGCTTAAATTCACCTTGCTTGAAAAAGTCCTTGTGGCGGATTCAAATCCTTGAATCCACAAGTATGCCTCAAAATGTGTAATATAGAAAGGTAGGATGTCTTCAATCTCTTTCTTTGTAGATCTCCAACACCAATTCTTGAATGGGTTCTTGAATTTGAAATAGGCTTGGAAGAAGGTGGAAGGAGAGATCACCAAAAGGGCACTATGTAGCTTTAATCCTTCAATGGCCTCCAATGGATCTCCTTCATGAAAATGGACATTTGAATGGATGAATTCTTGCTTGAAATATTTCTTCTTAACTTACCTGAATCACCCTTAAAGATAGTTGGAGAATGCTTGATCACAATTAGAAGACTTAGTATCACTTGATGATGGTTAGAGAAAATGAGAGGAGAAGGCTTCCTTTTATATGAAATTAGGGCACAATCTTCTAAGAAGGCCAACATAGGAGAATTAAATTCCCATTAAAGCCTTTACCCCTAGGAGAGGACCTATATTAAAAAACCCGAAACAGCCGACTTGGAAGCGAGAAACAACTTTTTCAAAGACCGATATCCAGAAATTGTGGGACCCAAAGATTTGAACCCTGAGTCAAGGTCGAGGTCGACCTTGACCTAGGTCAGGTTTGAGGTCGACCTTGACCTAGGTCAGAGTCAAGGTTGACATAGACCCAAAAGGTTGACCCTAACCCTGACCCTGACCCTGTGCATGTATGTAGTGCATCTTCTGATGGATTTTATGAAGTACCCATGGACCCATATTGTTATATGACCATGGAATATATTTTTAAAATGCATATCTCTTAAGGATTTAGCAACTTATGTGCGCTACCTTATGAGGATTTAGCATATTGAATTGTAATTGAATGCGTATCTCTTCAGGATTTAGCAACTTATGTGTGTTACCTTCCAAGGATTTAGCATGTTATAAAACAAAATGTTAGAACAAAAATGCATAATATAGAATGAGGGAGGCCGTGTATATGCCCCCTCCTTAATATGGAAAAGTACATACTATTTTGACATGTTAAGGAAAGAAAATAAAAAGGATAAAGCCTTCCTCGACAATAAGAGAATATCCATAGACAACACCCAGTCCAAGCCAAGAAGGTCACAGCTCCTATCAGGCCATGGAAGGGATGAATGAAAACAAATATCATGCAAGAAGTGAAAAAGTAACCCTTGTGAGGGATAGAATAGTATTCAGTTTCCAAGGTGAGAGATTTATCAACCATGGAGACCCAATGTCAAATAACAAAAATAGGTTATAATTAAGGAATTAGATCCTCAATGCGAACCAAAATTTTCATGTATGATGGATGTCACCTAATAGATAGATACTGCTTAACCAAGGGAAAAGTGAATCCCAGAAAGATAGAAAAGAAGGAGATGGCATCCTTGCCCCCCAAGCATGGGAACAAGGATGAAAGGGGACCTATTATATTGCTCACAATACTATGCGAGACAACGAGCCCCCAAATATTAGTCTAACATTGTTTACATAATATGCAGTTCCATAATAGGAACATAAATGTTAGTTAGAGAAAATAGGATTGAAATAGAACTCATTGCCACATGTTAAATAAATAACTTTATTATCAATGAGCTGCCTAATCTTATAATGTAAAGCTTGAAATTCATTAGTAGAGTGATCAGGAAATCTATGATAGAAACAAAAAGGACAAGTCTTCAAGTGTGGACTACATTTATTTTTGCTTTTAGGTCTAGCAATCATCTTAGCATGAAGGAGTTTAGGAAAAAGAACTTCTTAGTCAAATTCCTTCATAGGTTCATCATGTTTTGAAGTGTTATTTGAGATGTTGTTATTGATGTGTTCATAATAATGCTCATGCCCCCCATTTTGTAAGGGCATTTGAATTCCCTGTTTATGCTTACCACATCCTTGACTGTGGAATCCTTGTTTAACTAGTAAATGATAACCAGGATCATAATGAGAAGCCATATCAAAAGGATTCAATGGAACTTCAGTAGTCACTATGTCATTACTTGTAGGTTTGACAGATTCATAGTGAGTAGAAGCAGCGACAAATTTATTACGAAGGTAATTAGAAGTAGAAGTAAAAACTCATTCAAACTCTCTTTATGGCTTCATAAAATCAAGATCAGAAACCTTATATTCTCCAATAAAGGTAGGATTAAAATTCAAGGTTCCCCAATCATCTCTAGGAAGAGCATTAGAGGAAGAAGTATTACTATTAGGAATAGGAGTATTGTGGGTTTGAATATTCAAACAAGGATTTGGTGCATTATCTGCATGAAGTGTATACACCATGTTGTTGTGAATAAATTTGACTTTACGGTGAAGGGTGGAAGGAACATCATGCATCTCATGCAACCAAGGTCAACCTAAAAGTAAGTTATAATTAAGAGGTCCAGGAATAACATGAAAAGGAGTATTCAAGATGACTGGACCTACTTTAATAGGTAGTGTAATGATGCCCAAAGTGTTCTTATCAATGTTATCAAAGCCACATATAGGATTATTATCAGGTTGAATAGTTGAAAGATCAGCTTTAATTGATTTGAGCATGTCCATGCTACAAATATTAAGCCCAG
>MU228505.1:653759-666942 GCA_018584345.1 Thuja plicata
AAAGTCTTAAATTCCCCGTTTTATGGAAAGGAATGAATGTGTGATAGATTTAGAATGATTAAGGATTTGAATTGAAATGGATAGGAGAAATGCACTAACCTTGAAATATTGTAGATCAAAGAATGTTTTTTTCTAAGGTATATACTCTATTTTTGGAAAAATTGAAGTATGATCCAAAAAGGAAATGCAGAGATGAACAAAACCCAGAAATTGTTTTATGTTCCGATGTCAGCTTATGAAAAAGGTCGACCTTGACCCACAAATGTCAACCCTGACCCAATAATGTCAACCCTAGCCTAGGTTAGGGGTGAGGTTGAACTTGACCTAGGTTAGGGGTGAGGTTGACCTTGACCTAGGCTAGCGGTGATGTCAACCCTAACCCAATAATGTCAACCTTGACCTACACAGGTCCGATAGAAAATCTGTTCACAGTTCCCAAAAGTTTGCCGAAAAGGATATCCAGATCTGAGTCCAAATCCACAGTCCCAAACTTGTACCTACAAGAAAAAGAGTTTTTTTTTGGGGGGGGCGGGGTTTGCCTTGGTCAAACCCTAGTTTTGGAATTAACCTTAATTATATGTAATTGAAATTGCAGAAATAGACAAAGTAAATGCTTAAATTCACCTTGCTTGAAAATGTCCTTGTGGCAGATTTGAATCCTTGAATCCACAAGTAGCCTCAAAATGTGGAATATAGAAAGGTAGGATGTCTTCAATCTCTTTCTTTTTAGATCTCAAACACCAAGTCTTGAATGGGTTCTTGAATTTGGAATAGGCTTGGAAGAAGGTGGATGGAGAGATCACCAAAAGGGCACTATGTAGCTTTAATCCTTCAATGGCCTCCAATGGATCTCCTTCATGAAAATGGACATTTGAATGGATGAATTCTTTCTTGAAATATTTCTCCTTAGCTTTCTTGAATCACCCTTGAAGATAGTTGGAGAATGCTTGATCACGATTAGAAGACTTAGTATCACTTGATGATGGTTAGAGAAAATGAGAGGAGAAGGCTTCCTTTTAAATGAAATTAGGGCACAATATTTTAATGAGGCATACATAGGAGAATTAAATTCCTACTAAATCCTTTACCCCTAGGAGAGGACTTATATTAAATATAATTTAGCAATCGATGCTTCGGAAACCGAAATAGATGACCCGAAAGCGGGAAATAACTTTTTCAAAGACCGATATCCAGAAACTGTGGGACCCTAAGATTTGAACCCTGGGTCAAGGTTGAGGTCAACCTTGACCTGGGTCAAGGTTGAGGTCAACATAGACCCAAAAGGTCAACCCTGACCCTGAGGTTAAAGATCTCAGATCTGCAGTGCAGGATGCAAAAATCAGGTTGGAAAGAAGTGGAAAGTGGGGCAGAACAAGGGGAAGCCAAGTCTAGATTAGGAACCCATTCAAGGTGCTTGACATGACCCCAAACCACTTACTTGAAAGGATAAACTAGTCTACCATGGAAGTGATTCCATTTTCTGACTATACAGGGTGATTGAGTCTGATAGTGGCTTTATGCACCACCCAACAACAACAAAAAATCATCAAAAGCATATGCAAAAACATTTCCAAGCATGATGCAAATATACACAAAAGTGGACATATTGAGGGTCATTTTAGGCAAAGAAACAAATGTTTTACCCATAGAAAAAATGGAATAAATCCCAAAAAATCCTTAGCATTCACACCATGAGCCTACCTTCAAAGCTCCTCCTTGAAACATGCTTATAGCTTGACCAAGAGGCAATGGAAGTTGCCTTGGATAATGTGCACCATATAGAAAGAAAGTGTTGATTTGAAGTAGCTTTCAAAAGGAACATGAGAATTTTCTTAGCTACCACCATAAAAATGAAGAGAGTACTACCACAAAGATGTCAAACTATGTACAAATATTAAATGTCAAATCCAATGAGTGGAGGGACACTCGAAAAGTAGATTATGCAAAGGCAACTTGCTTTCATAAAGTATCTGTCCACTATGAAAGGAGTGCTATAAATATTAAATGAACACAGAAATGGAATGAAAACACAATACAAAGAAGACAAAGCACAGTAGATAGGATTTTATCATGGTTCGGCAATTTTCCTACATCCACACTCGAAGCAAGGAATCCATATATTAACTCAATCAATGATATAATACAAGACATCTAAATCGTTATACAATACATGACTACTCAGCCATATATAGAGAGCTCTTCTAATATGAAGAGATAGAGGAAACTAAATGGTCATGTGACCATTGGGCTTCACATCCCAACAATCTCCCTTGTGAAGTCCAATCGATGCAGCCATCCATTGTTGCATCCCCTGCTTCCTATTCTAAATCTCAGAGAATAACGAGACCTTGAAAAGATCTCAACATTGCCAGACTTTGTTCCAGCACACTCCGAATGAGCCTTCTCCAAATCAAATCGAAGTCAAATATATCCTCTTCTTGATATTTCACATCATACCTTCCATCACATACATCGATGCCACCACCAAAACACAAAATTATCCTCTATTCTGAACTAGAACCAGGAAGAGGACTGTCCATAAAAAAAACTTGAGTTAAGTGGTCCAACTCCATGATAAGTTGCTTCTCATACATTCTCTCATGTCCATTCATATTTTCATAGTCAAACAACAAGGCGTGGGCTCCAATAGAGGCCATACACCTCTCTATATAATTAAACATCATGTTGATGCAGGATGTACTCCCCAGCTTCGGGAACAGACCGTGCATGATGCAAATACCATCGACAGTTAGTTTAGCTTGCTCAACACTATCCAATGGATCTAACATGTTTTGAATAGCTAAAACACCACATTCCTCACAAGTCATGATAGCCTCCACCAATTGGGTCTGTACCATTCCCTCCAAGCGATCTTTCAGAACTTCCACTTTCTCTATCATAGGAAAATTCCTTTTGACTGCTAGAGTTCTGTCACTTTTGACCATTTGGGGCATGGCTCTTTTGACGATGATGATGAGGAAAGTTTTCTAGCACACATGCTTAGTATCCACATACACTACCTCCATCCTATAAGCCTTTCTATAAGTGATCTTCCCCTTCAAAATCTCATAAAAATTTGTTTCGCAAAGATTTCAAAGCCCGACGATGTGATCAATCGCAACAATATTCTATATTAAATCTTGGATGTCCACCAACACCACTTCCGCCATCTCCTCCATGCACTTTTTTGTGTAAAATTCATCTCCTTTTTCCTTATGCAATAGTACTATGGGCTTGGGGAGAGAAAATAATTAAGCCTCACATACAACTGATTTACTACGGCCCTTTATCCAATTCACAATAGAAGCCTTCTTATCTACACAGAAATTACCTGAAATGCTAATGACATTTATGTCAGGGAAAATATCCTGAAGATAAAATAAGATATTTTGTATATCCTTGGATACCATGTTCATTCCCATGGCATCTCCTATGGTATAATTGAAGTGTACATATACTTTCAGACTGATAAGGACACATCGAATGCCCTGCAGCTTTGGAAGTCTGCTTGTCCTGTTGAACAATACCGACAAGGTATCAACAAAATACTTGAGCTCGGTATCACTCTTGATAGTGGTGAAGCTGAAAAAGAGTGCCCTAGTCATGCCATCTTGGTATTCAACTCCCATGATAGGGATGACATGAATTTCCTCACCATAGTCAGCTCCTTTGTTTTCATTTGAAATTACAAATCTTCAGTTTTCATATTCCTCTTTTCCTTCCATCAGCGTCCGAAATTCCTGCCTTGTCCAACACATTAGCCATGGATATTTGTCCATGCTCTCATTACCGTCAATCAAATTTGAGGCCTCCTCTTTCTTCTCCTTATTTTTTTCCGCGTTTGGCATTCCACTTTCTTGGTTTCCATGCCATTACTACTGCCTACAATATGCGACACTTCTGAAATTTCTGTGCGATCAGCACCACCACATAATGGAATAGATGGAAGCCAATTTTCTACACCAAAAATGGTATCTGTAGGACTACGCAAGGGCAAATTTGAAAGTCCCTATTGTTGTTTATCAGATTGGGCAAAGGATTCCAAGTCAGAGTCATCGTAGGGAGTGATTCTTCTGTCCAGACTAGTTACCATTCCATCCATGCCAGGAACTATGGCTGCATGAATTATGCTTCCATGATCCAAGACCGAGGCTCCATGTGACACACTGTGCTGGGTATCAAAATTTCCTAGTAGTCTGTAATGTGAGCTTTTCCTTATGTGCAGAGAAGAATGGTTTTTACTCTAAAACACGGGAGAGTGTGGCAGACTATCCACATCCGTGGATGCCAAGTTGTGACCCACTGCAGTATGAAATTGTGTGGCAGGGAGTTTGTTGAGAGCTCCCACGCTGAGCTCTCTACTTAGCTTTCTTAGACCTCTTTCATCTTCAAAAATCAGCTGACTATGTGCCTCCTCATCTTTAGGATGAGAAATAGCTATGGCCTCTTGACCCTCTTCTTGGCCAAAACACAGGCCTCTTCTCTCGGCTGCAACAACCTCAAAATATTCTGCCTCTTTATCTTCTTTTACAATGAGCTTCTTGTCTATCCTTTCATTTTCTTCTGCAATGAACTTGTCATCTACCCTTTCATCTTCTTCTACAATGACGTCTCTCATAGACTGTCATTCACTAAGAACAAGTGCTTTTTCATTATCCAACTGCAACATCCTATGAATTTTGGTAGCAAAATCATTTGGATTATGAAGACTGAAGCTAGAAGCAAAGAAAGACATTTTATAAAATACCATCACCAAGTCCTTAACAGACTTGCCAGACTTGTTTGTCTTTGCCCTCTTTCGCAATTCTTTCATGACATTTTTCCTATGTCGCACACCACCCGTGCGCTGAAGAATTGCATAAAGCTCAAATCTGAGAGCTCTTAAATCTTCTTCTAGTTCAGCTTCATGCTTATCTTCCTAGCCATCCCACTAATGCACATGGAGAATTCTTTTATCTTTTGCAAGCCCAACATCAATCTTTATCGAGCCTAAATTTCCAAGAAATTCAGCGATGACAAAATCGACTTCATCTTCTTCCATCTCTGCTCTAGCCTCACCTAGGCTCTGATACCAATTGTAAATATTAAATGAACACAAAAATGGAATGAAAATACAATACAAAGAAGACAAAGCATAGTAGACAAGATTTTATCATGGCTCGGCAATTTTCCTACATCCACACTTGAAGCAAGGAATCCATATATTAACTCAATCAATGATACAATACAAGACATCTAAATCGTTATACAATACATGACTGCTCAACCATATATAGAGAGCTCTTCTAATATGAAGAGATAGAGGAAACTGAACGGTCATGTGACCGTTGGGCTTCACATCCCAACAAGTGCCAGCTAAATGTAAATGATCAGAAAAGTATGTAGTCACTTTGAAGCACACCTCCCACTCAAAACTACTGACAAAAAAGGAGATGTGATTCTAGCGGGATTGGGGAGAGGCCAAAGTCATTGGCGACCAACATCTACTTGCCACAAATCAACAATTAATCAAACAACCACCGTCAGGCTGGCAAAGAGGAGATCTCCCAAATCAGATCAATGAGCCAAATGGATGAGGGCCATATAGTGAAATAAATGTTTGTGATCTTTCCAAAGAAAGGTGTGCACTAATGGGTGGATAGGTCCAATTAGAGAGCATTGAAGAGAGTTTGTATACAAGAATTTGTAACCCAATCTGCACAATCAACAAACCAGAAGATGCATAGAATACATCGACTGCTGATAGATATTAAATGAAAAGTTATTTAATAATGGAATTGACCAAGTAAAAGTTACTCTAGTTGATAAAAGTATTCACACCACCGACCAATGCAATTTGACTCCCCTAAATTTGGTTGTTTATGACAGAAGGGCTAAATGCATATGTCATTACAAGATTTTTTTTGCAAAGGTCTGAGAATGCAATGAGACTAGGGACCAGCAATGAGAACATTCTTGATCAGAACATGGCATGTTAATATGTATGCACATCTCCAACATATCCTTGCAAAGAGGGAATGCCAATAAAAAATGAAATTCAACGCAGGCCCGAGAAATCTATAGTACAATAAGAGAATTTGCTCTTTCATGTTTACGATCTTACTCGAGACAGTCTTCCAATCCACTGAATAAATTTGGGCTGTAAAGAAATCAACTGTCTTGAATGAAAAATTCTAGAAAGGAGCCCTGACCAAGTCATGTGACTAAGGAAGTTTATAAGTGTTGATCTAGCATTGATTCAATGCACCTCTATCACAGATCTAAGAAAATCCAAAGAACACATTGGTAACGTGTCATAAAAGAAAGGCGACTTCTGACACACATAAGCTTAGTAGGCAACACAAATAGATGATAGCACAAATTAAGAATATGTCTTCCTTTATAAAACAAAGGGACCGAACTCTCGAGCAAGCTTTTTAATGGTTCAAAAAAGTACTAACAAATACAATAAACAAGTCTGACAATAAATATAATGCACCAAAGACTGTCTAATTCAATAATGAATGCAATAGCAAAGCTATCCCTTGCATTCACAGGACATAGAGCAAAAAAATACAAATTTTTCTTGGCTACTCATGGGAGTGAACATAGGAGAACAAATCAACATGCATATGGGAACCATGAAGACTGCCAAGAATTTTAGCCAAAACAGTGAAATCTAACTGCTAATTGACCAACATAGCTAGAAGAAAATAGAAACCATTGACAAAACTAGGTACCGCCAAATACCCATTATCTGGTATGGGTATAAGATGGAATAGGGTGGACACATTAAAGTACATACAACCAACACTAGTAAACTCTAGAAGACAAACTAGGGACCTCAAGATGAAAAAAATCTCCAAACTAGAAACAATTGTAAGACTGTAGGCTCTGATACCATGTTAGGATAACTTATCCTATACCCATTAGCTGGTCTATAGACATCCCTCGGTAGACCGATGTTATCAACACTAGATTGTATTGAGATAATAAAGTGAATACAAAGGTACAATAAGCTCTGCTTAAATAGGCAAGAGCGTATAGGAAACATGGACATGGTTGAGACAAGTGTCTCAACTAGCAAGAAGGAGAGTTCTGATAGAACTCAATAATATCCTATTAAATAAGGTGGAGTCCAAGTTGGAATCAATGATATCCATCTACCCAATTAATGAATGTACCTAAGTAAACTTAAGTAAAGAGTAGACAGTTAACTATTTACTCCAACAGAATCAAACCACATTTTCAATGCCCATCCCCAACATCGGGTTTGTGTTGAGCCTGACTTGGCTTGCAACCTGAAGAAAACCATTGAAATTCAAGTGGGTAGTACCACTTTTACCCAGAGAGTGCTGAATTTTGCTAACACTTGTTACTTATGCCAGTTGTCTAAGCATAATATTAAGGATTTCCCTTTAGAAGTGCCAAGAACAAAAACCCCTTCTAAGGATTCATCTTCCAAGCCTGTGGAGAATGCCCAAAAATAAGAAGGATGGACTACAGTTGTCCACAAAGGCAAGAACGGTTTGGCTTCTTCTCATAAATTTCCTATCAATTTGGCCTCTCATTCATTGATGGGGTTTCTACTCAGGTTGTGCTTGCTTAAGAGAATATTCCTCTAGTTTCTGTTTCACAAAAACTTTTATGTTAGAGATATTCATTATTGTGTTTCCTGTCTGGATGTTTTATGCCTCTAGGAAGTTAACTTTGATGGTTTCATGCTTGATGCTACATGTCATGCGATTTGGCCGGATAGCCTTGTTTTTACTTTCAAGCATGAAGCAGGTCGAGGTAGAGTTACTACTCTCATTTCTCCTCGTTGGATTTCTTTAGTTATTGATCATGGCTTTGACCCCATGTAGATAGTTGTATGGGTTTTTCTATCAATCAACAATCATTCCTTTGGGATCATTAATGTTTATGCTCCCAATGATGTTGTTCAAAGATCACATAGGTGGCACTGGGTTGCTTATTTTTTACCACATGCTACTTGGGTCATGTGTGGGGATTTGAATATGGTTGAAGTGGTGTTAGACAAGGATGGGATTTTAGCTTTTCACCGGACAACTAGAGAAAGAGAGGCCTAATTTTGATCTGTAATAAATTTGGCCATTTTTATCTCAAAATCAACCATTGTCATCCTAGTGAGGCCTGACATATCTGATGTAATTTTATAGCTGAATCTAATAGAATATTTAAAAGGCTTGATCATGCCATGATCATAGCTCAATCTTTTTTTTGTTTTTTCAAAAATCAAGATTTACCTATCTTACCACTTGTGGATGTGACTTTGTCAGACCACTATCCCATCAATCTTTGTATTGAATGAAAGACAACTAGGATGTATCTATCCAAAATACAATTCTATCTTAATGCTTTTTTTCTTCATCATCAAGCCACCTTGGCCCACATTCAAAGAGTGTGGAATTTGGAGCCTAGGCTACTTCATCCAACTGGATGAATTTCTTTTTGGAATGACACCATCACTCACATTGTTAGACTTCTCTGCATTTATGTCAGACAACTTTCTATGTACTACTAATGATCCTATGACGCCAATACCATAGAGATCCCTATTGCCACTGTGGCTCTAGGTTTGAATCATTTTTATGTGGACTTGGAAGTTAGGTTAGCTCAACTCAAGCACCAAAAGCATTTTGTTGACCAACATTCGGCCAGAGGAGCTCAAATTAAAGAAATATTGCATTGGCTCAAAGTGGGAGACCAAGATTTGAAAGTATTTTTTATTTCTCTTAGAGCTTGTCATACTTCCTCAAGTATCAAAAGATTTGAGGAAGGGCAATCTATTCTCACTGAACTTCCTGATATTCTTCAAGCTTTTGTCTGATACTATGAGAAGGTGTTCATAGTGTAGGGAAGTTCTCTTACCAGTGGTCAAGGCTTGCAAGATTGTATTATTGTTGTTCCAAACAAGCTCTAAGATGCTCACTCTTGATGACCTTAAAGAAGTTGTATTTTCCATGGTAGATGACAAGGCTCCTGGTTGTGAAGACTTTTATTGTGAATTTTATAAAGTGTTTTTGGAGCTGTGTTGGCCACAATTTGCATAACGTCTAGTTGGATGCTTTTCACTCTCTATCGCTTGGGAAAATCATTGATCAAGGAAACATAAAATTCATACCTAAAGATGGGGACCAACAGGAATCTGAGGCACATTACTTTTCTAAATCTCTCGTAAAAGATCATTTCCAAATCTCTAGCTCTCAAGATTCATCACATTTTACCCCTCATTTTTTTGGCCTGAGCGAACCGGCTTTATCAAATCTTGATATATTTTGGACACAACTATTGTTGTCTGGAAAGGCATGGAATGGGAAAGCCACTCTAAGTAGAGTGTTATTTTTCTCAAAATAGACTTTTCTAAAGCCTATGATCATATTAAATGCTTGTTCATCATTGCAATGTTTATAGCCCTTGATTTTGGGCCTCATTTTATTTAGTCTGTTAAAATACTTTTGGGGGATGATTTTTCTTGCATGTCTATTAATGGTCATCAATCCTCTACTTTTGGGATTTTCCAGTCTATTCAACAAGGGTGTCCTATAGTGCCTTCCCTTTATGTTCTGGTTGTTGAAGGCTTTGGGTATTTTTTAGGTTCTGCAATCTCTATTGGTGGGGTTAAAGGAATTTCCCTTCCCGAGTCACCTTCTCAACTTGTTAATGACCACTTTGTTGATAATTATTTCCTCACTTTAATTGAGGAAGAAGAAAACATTCAAGCGAATCTTCAATATCTGGATACCTTTTTTTGGCTTTTGGGTTAGCTATTCAATGTCATAAAATGCAATGTTATAGGCAATCCTTTCTTTTGGTGCCACCATGGATTCTCTAGTATGGGTGGAAGTGGATTCAACATGGTGAAATTTTCACTTTCTAGGCATTCCTTTTGTCTTCAAAGCTTCGCCAAGGGAACTATGGAATAATGTTCTTTCTTGTATAGAGGAGATACTTTCATATTGGATTACAAAGCCACTTTTTATGGCTGGTAAATTTGAGATATTTTTAAAAAATCCCAGTGTCTACCCATGTGTATTATTCTTCTTGTTGGGCTCCTTAAAAAGCCTCATACCCAAAGTTATAAAATTTTTTGTGTGATTTTCTCTAGGACTCTGGAACTGACCATCATGGATTTCACAAAGTTTCTTTGGAGTACTGTTTCCTTCCCAGGGACTTTGGAGAGCTTGGTCTTTTGTCTACCCTGAAGAAGGGTTTATCTCTATGTGTCAAATGGACTATCAGAGCTCTTACTAGTGATGGAGCCTGGAAATTTCTTCTCAAGGATTAAATTTCTTGTATATTTCTTGTTAATGAACCCTTCTGGAAGGGGACTGGCTTTCAAACCCTTGTTATGAAAGATCTAGTTTAGATCCTGGCCACTTTTGTTTCCAAAATAATCTGGAGAGCCTGGGAAGCCATTAAGACCATGCTCCGCTAGGATGAAGATAGTTTTCAAGATGAGATTTCTTTCAACAAGCACAATATTTGGTTGTCGCCATTGTTTCATTCCCACAAGTTTCCTCTTGCTAAGATTCAGGGTGTTCATTCTCTACATTTTAATAAATGCGACATCAAAATGCCAAAAGATATTTATTTCCAGAGCTACTACGAGTCTGACATAGTGGGAAGACATTTTGGTCCATTTTCATTTGTCTCGCCAGATTGTGAGACTTATGACCTAGTTGTCTCAGCCTTACCTCCACACATGCTTCATAAGATTGGCCTTTAGTTTGTCAAACCTTGGTGGAATGATTGGAAATGGTATCCTTGTACTCCTCTTCCCAATTATAAACACAAGATGGGTTTTATTTGGTTGGCTCCCCATCTACTGATGGTTACCACTCTTAGCGAGAATTGGCATTTGGGGTCTACTCATAAATCTTGGAGGCATAGAGTTCTCAGTGTTTGGTCTACCATTACTAATCCCAAAATTGCTCACTTTGCTTGCTGTATTAATAGCCAAGGCTCTCATTTGTGCTCTAGACTCAGGCATCTCAGAGTTCTTAACCCAGGTGTCCTTTTTGTGGACACTTTGAGTCTTTTCTCTATATTTTTTGGTTCTGTAGTAGAGCTCGATAGCATTGGAGTTGGATCCATGCCTTCTTTCAGCCATTCAGGCCAGAGCCT
The DNA here is from genome assembly GCA_018584345.1 of Thuja plicata. Taxonomy (NCBI): domain Eukaryota; kingdom Viridiplantae; phylum Streptophyta; class Pinopsida; order Cupressales; family Cupressaceae; genus Thuja; species Thuja plicata. The sequence continues at coordinate 664,887 of MU228505.1, forward strand.
TTTTCTTAGCATATGGTTTTGTTTAGTAATTCCTCCAGGCTTCCCTTCAAGTCTCATAGATATGAAATTATTTTAGGATAGAAAATCTATTCACTTTATGGAAAGATCAAAATGTTATTTTATTCACACACAACTTTCTAGATATTAATGTTTCTCTATATATTGAAGCATGTATATGTAATAATTTTCTAATGCAGATTCAAGTGCAAGACAAAAATGTTGCGCTAGAGGTGGCCCACCTTTAAGAATTACTTCAGCATTGGGCCAATGCTCCTTGTATGTTTTGCAGAGTGCCACATGATTTTGACACTGGGGACTAGACTTCATCTTGTGGGCACCATCGCTACCGCAGTTCTTCATATCGCCTCTCTCCCACTTCGGGATTGCAAGCTCCTCGCCATTGCCCTAGCAGAGGTGGTCATGCATGTTGGCACTACTTGGCTTCTCCTCCGCATCGTGGCTCTATTTCTAGTTTTCCCGTGGCTCCTCCTATTCCATTAGCACCTGCTGGCTCTGGTTGGCTAGATGTTGGAGGTGACACTTCATAGCCTACGTCTTCCAATTTTCCTTGCCTGGTTCTTTCAATTTCACCCGCTAGGAGGGAAAAAGAAGGGATTGAGAAAGAAAATGAAAATGGGTGGTCCCTTCCTGATCCAGCCTCTTGACTCGACACTCGAAGCCACAAAAATCATCAGGATCCCCTCAGTTGCCACTTCTTTGGCTATGTGAGATGGCTTTCTCTAAGCTATGGCCATGTTTTTTTATGAATAGAGATGGCTTTCTCTAAGCTATGCCCATGTTTTTGTATGAATAGTTGATGTTGTTATATAACTATTTGTGGCTTAGCCGTGTGAAATCTCATGGCGTGATCCCGTATCCCCTAGCCTTTTTTTGTGAATTTGTACTTTATTATAATTTATTAGAAAGGGCGCTGTTCATAAAAAAAATTAATAATGCTATTTTACCCTTTTCCACATTTTATATCCAGTTTGCTCGCATTATTTGTTGTTGGTACAAAGGTGAAACTCCCCAAATTTATGACCGTTGTACCTTACAATAATTGGGAATTCAACATACTTAGATAGCATATTTAACACAAGAATGCCCTTCTCCTCTTCAGTGCAGGTATGAAGAATGGGAAATGTCTATGCAGCACTCAAAAATTATTATGCACTATCTTGATTAATTAATTGAAAATAAAAAAATCTTAATATTTTAATTTTCAATTAATTAAGAAACGTTGATTGAAATTTTGAAAAGCATGGTCAATGGTACATTTTGGGTGTTGTTGGGTAATAGCTGGGGAATTTTTCTTTACATGTGCAATGAATATTTCATAAGATGTCACGGGGATCAAATGCATACCGAGCTTAAATTTACACATGACTATAAAACTAGACTTATGACCATGTATTTGCCTAGTTGAGGATAATACGTCTTCATACATAATTTCTTACTTTTATTTTTTGATTTTGTAATCTTGTTAGGGCCTATTTGAGTCGCCATGATCAAAGAAGTTTTACCCTTTGAGGTTTTCCTCAAAGTCTTACCTGATTTCCCCCGCTTTTTTTGAAGGAGAAGTCCAAGTTAAAAAGCTTTAAAATGTCAGTTTTCCCTCCGAACTTATTCTTTAAAGGTGTCGTGAACTCATCTCATGAGAACCGGTTCACTTAGTCAATTGTTGGTATCATATTTTCCTTCATGAACCACTTTGAACCACTTTGAACCTTAGTTCACAGTAGTTCAAATTACTTCAATCAAATGTTTTTGACCTACTATCGGTGATTGCAGGTAGGACCCTCAACACGTCATTGAACCACTTGAAACTATGTGCATAAATATTGTCACACTTATATGAATCATTCCATTCAAGGTTGCTCAAGAATGAGGCCTCAAATATCGATCCATAGCTCTCTAGTCATGGATGTATAAAAATATAAAATGAAGGCCCTCAGATTGACCTAGTTGTGTCTATTGCAAATACACCATGAAACGAGAGATTCAAATGCATGAAAATGAAATCTAATCTAAATGATAACAATGCATATTAGTCTAT
>MU228505.1:680237-702524 GCA_018584345.1 Thuja plicata
GCATTAATATACCCATTTTCAATAATATGTTCCCTTATGAATTTATTCAAATTCCCTTTCGTATTTGCAAAGCATAACATATTTTCTAGGGGACATTTTATATCCATCAACCATCTTCCTTATATTTATTTTACACAATAAAGATAACCCTAGTCATTCTACAGGAATTAGGGCATAATATATATATTCGCATGCATGAAAAGGAAAACATCATTTGTCATCATAGTTATCAATCAAACTATAACAATAATAACACCATCTTTCCATTGAAAATGGTAATCATTCAAATCCATGAAAGTTAAATCAAACAAAGATTAACCTCTTCAAAAACATTAACAGATTGCTATTTAAGTCATTGAAGAACATTATTAAGTCAAATGTATAATTCTCCACATAAAATATTTTCTCTTTACTTCTATCACCAATATGGATTTAGAGATTTGTAATGTAATAGTAAAATATGCAGAATTCCATGTAATTACATTAGGATTTAGATGAAAGCATCATATAGGATTTCAGAAGCATTTTTCAAAACTAATTGTAATTACATCATGTCTTTAAGGGGAGAAAGTCACAAGATCAGATGCTTAAATTTCTTTATTGAAAAAAGATTCTTAAGAAAATGATTCAAGGATAAAGAGAACTTCAAAATATTAAACCACAAGACATATGAAAGTGAATGGTAATACTTTGATAAGAGAAAGATGGTAAATAATAGAATATATAAAAGACAAGTAAGTATATGTAAATAGGTACTTCCTTGAACAAGAATGGATACAAATTAATTTGTCGACATGGGTTCCACCACCTCACATGTACCCAAGATCTTACCGGAATTCCTCATGAACCATGGAATGGAGACATAACCATTTTTGAGTATTGCCCTCTACTGAGGAAGGATAGAGTTTTAGAAGAGTATAGGAGGGTTCATGACATTTTTCTTGGGATATTGTGTAACCAGTTAGCTAGAACCCCAAATCAAAGAATTTATCTAGAAGCACAAATGTTGGTTCAAATTTTTGGGCGTTTCTATATCCAATTTCCTCGGTTCACCTATTTAAGAGTCAGCAGTTTTGATGAAGAACCTCTCAGATTTCCTAGGTTCTACTTTGATTGTTTCATCTTAGCAGAAATTTGTAGACAAATGTTCACAGTAATAAAGAATAACCTACCGGAAGATAAGTGGGATTCAATGTTTCCAATAAGACTTGGCAATTTGGTATGCAAGAGTATGATAGATGCATCAGTGATAGGTAGCAATTTGGTTGGCTTTCACATGCATTTTTATGAGTCAAGAAGGGGATTTGACAATAAAGGGTTTGCCATGAAAGCATTCAATTTGAAAAAGCAGATGGACCTGGGCCCGCATTTAGAAGATTTATGGGAGGATATAGGAGATGAAAGGGAAATTTAGGTAAGAGATCATTCCAGGTTGTTGATCCCCCAAATTAGAAGTCTGTAGTTGAAGCTTGAGATTTTTGATGTGATTAAAGATGGGTTAGAGGTCATTGAACCTGGTTTTATTGAACCCAGTGTATAAATTCTGTCAAAGGTAGATTGGACAAGGAATGAAGAAGAAAACATCAAGCTGAGAGCTAGGTTCATTCTGGCCTACACAGATGATTAGCTAAAAAGAAGGAAATCAAACAAGAAGAGGGTCACCTCTCCTAAAGAAACTGGTGTCAAATCGATCTCAGTTGAAGTCCATCTTGATCCCTCTAACATTTATTCCTTGACTCCTCATGAAGGTAATTTTCCTTTAGATAAGAAAAGAGCTACGCCAAACAGACATTCCACTACACCCCGAACAAGATCTAGAATGAGAGCTGAAAGTCATTCTCAGATGACTTCTCCTTACTCCAGCTTCATTGACATTGATGTCAATGATGATGATCTCTCTTTTTCACTAGAACAGGACAAAGAGATTCAAAATACAATGTTGAATAAGTTTGAGGTTCAACAAGAAGAAGTGACTCCCACCAAGAGTGTTGAAAACACGATGGTTTCTAATTCAGTTCCTCCTTGGCTAACTGAATTGGTAAGCAAGAAATGCATTTTCAAACCTGTTTCTTGACCAGTTAAAGATATTGTTACCAAATATGCCGCTCGTACCCCAAAGATAAAGAAAGAAAAAAGAAATGCAAGGTTGATTATAGACCCTGTAATAGGAAAAGTGAACCCTGAAATAGCTACTTTCAAATAGAAAGAGGATATTCTTGAACCTACAGCGGAAGATTTTGAAATTACAAAAATGGAACTTGGGGTGTTGAACAGAGATACTGAAGATAATCTTTTCAAGTTCTTAGAATATCATATTCTTGGTCATTCTCAAAAGGACGAAAAGGAGAAGCGTCAACTCAAATAACTTGTAATAATGATGGCTGAGTTCCTTAGTTCACTCAGCGAAGTTGGGGCTCTGCCTCTAGCTAAATCTTTGCAAGATTTTGACCCTAACTCTGCAGATAGTAAACAAATGCTGAAAAAAATGCATCAAGGTAGAACCTTGATGGTGGCTATGAGAAATTGGGTCGGTGGCATCATTTTAGAAGGAAATAAATTCATTTAGGAGTTTGTAGCAGCTTTTTTAGATGGAGAAGCTTTGATTGGGGAGATCAATACCTTGATACCAACTTAGGAATCAGATGAGGAAAAATGTGGTATTGTTATGTCCCAAATCATTGAGATAGAAGGATATGGGGTTGAGAGGTTCCTGGCAGAGAACCCTATGAAACTGATAGATGCCTATATGATCTTCATTCTTAAGAGGAATATGAATTGGAAAAGTGGCCTTTTTAAAGCAAAGATCTTGAGCTTGCGTGCCATAGAGGAAGAGGTCAAAGAAATGCATACTAATGCGCTGAAAGACTTTAAGGTTGTGAACCCGTCGGGTATCCTTTAGTTCAACGAGGGAAATATAGATGCGGAGGTTATGACCAAGAGTTTTGGAGATGCGATGAATGATATTAAAGAAAAAGAGGAGATTACAACTGAAGATTTATAATGTGGAGTCTATGCTATACCTGAATCAGGGGCAGTTACCTAGACAATTATAGAAGGTTCAGAACTTCAAATGGGAAAAGAGCGCATGCTGCATGAAGTTGAATGGCATGAAGAATCTCCATTCTCATCTACCCAAGAGCTCGTGAGCACTTTCCAGAGCTGGAAGCTGGTCTGAGGAGCCACATCTAGAGATAATAACTTAAGATGCATATTGCGTGATGATTTTCATGCCTATTTTTGGGGCATTTTGTTTATGTTTTAGCTTTTGTCAAAAAAAAATTTAATCTATCTGTTTTTACTTGTCTGAAACCGTTTCTTTTTGGTTAGGTTGAGAGGCCGATTTTTAAGGGAAGCCTCTCAAACCTGTTAAACTATATATGTTGGAGCATAATACTGGGAAAAGGATGATGAAATTTTGGAATCTATTAGATTTAGTTTGACATTTCCTCATTTTGTTAAGATTTTATATATTTCCTATGGGAATTGAACAGAAATATATTTTTGAATCGGATTAATCTCAGACTTGGTTCTGTGTGATCACGTTATTCAGATGCATGTTAAATTTAAATCTGTGAATTTAGATTTATGATATGTCAATTACTTTGTGAATTGGTATATTTCTCGTTACTGGTTTATGGTGAATGCATGGTATTTATCTGTCTCTCTGCGAAATTCCCTTCCTTATTTCCGTTCAAGATCATTGTTTTCCAAATCAAAGAAGTTGTGTCTTTCTTTGTTTTTGTTCTTTATTCTTTTTGTCTAATTTTACCTCAATACCTAAGAGTATTTGAGAGATCCTTATGTGCTTTCGGGTTAAAAGTATAGTTGTTGGTTTTAAATTCAGATTTTCAGTAGATATTTCTGATAGGGAGCTATACCTCAAACAATTTAGAGGGAAGCAATTATCTCATTCTTACCTAACTGTTGTAGGATAGTTTGTTTCCCAAGAGGCATAGAGTTAGCACAAATTGGAATTAACACGGAGACAAATCTGTTCACCAAAAAATCTAAATTATCATTTTTCTATGAAAACTCTATTGATCAATGTTTTTCTCATATTGGATTCAATTCAATTTATTGTCTATTTCTATGTCAACTAGCCACTCTTGACATAATCTACAATATTAACATTTTTTAACATTTTTGAAATCAAATATTTAAAAAGTAAAACAACAAAACAAATATCTTCCAAAATATTGTAAAATTTTCTTCAAATTTTTAATTAATAAATCCTATTTATATTATACTATTTTATTTTATATTTTATTATTAATAAATATTAATAAAATAATAAAAAAATATTTAGTATATTTCATAAAATAATAAAAATAATAATAAAGTCTATCAAATGATATATCTCAGTGTATTTCACCTAGTTTTTCTATTTCTTTATCAGATATATAAGAAAAGTAGTTTTATAGGATACATAATCTCCTATAACTTAAAGAACTTTTAAAGTTTTTTCTCAGAGAATAGATAACTGCCTGCACAAACAACGAAGGTATACACATGTGTTCTTTTTGGTTGTTGAATTTCTCTCAATATATTGCATATGTACTAAAACATGTTAGAATAGAAATGCTCTGAACGGACTACGATACTTATGGGGCTATGAATAGATATATAATTTTCTCATTCGACTTTTAACAAGAGTAGATTTTCACTTTTAAATAATATGAGCTGACTAGGTTTGAATAAATCTATTATAGATCTAATCTTGTTTCGTGCACTAAAACTAAGATTGGTTTTTCTAAGGATAATGTTTTCATGTTTTAATATTTTCTGGTTTTTTATGCTGAAAAAGGGTATTGGGTGAGGTTTTTTTGGTGGTGTTTTGACCCCTATGTATTTCTGGTTGTTTGCTGGTAGTCTGCACTTCTCATGCTAGCTATGTCTGATCGGGTCAGCCCCCTTGTCTTGGCTGCTTTTTCTAATAAAAAACAAAATCATCGCTACACAAAAAATTTCTAATGCCTAAAATAATTACATGGTGTGGGAGCACCTTGACCCTAAGCAATGTGATAGGTTTTATAATATGCCATCATTTAGAATTTTCTAACACCATGTCTAAGAATGGTTAAAGTGCTTGAATATGCACTATAATGTATTTAAAAATAGATTACATGACATTTGTAACCAAAAATGGTAATGAGATTACCATGAGTCATTAAGGAGATAGATGGCTTGTGTAACTGTTGTGATTGTCTATTATTAGACAACATTATGTGAGCATGTGTAAGGGGATGGTTTTCATAACTAACCCAAGAATCTCGATGAAGAGATTGATCTCAATAAAGTGAGAAAGAATGTAACAGAATGGGAGGAGAGAGTAGAAAAACTACGAGAGATAGTTAGAGAGGGAACACAAAAGGGTAGACAAAGGAGTCAGCTCTCTGGCCTTCAGCCAGAGAGCCGTGCATATGATATGCATTTGTAATTCAGAGTAATTCATGTTTTTGAAGTTCTTTTAGATGTGTTTAAGTTCTCGTCGTCTCTCTCTTTATTGTCTATGTTCATTGATTTTGGTTTTTGAGGTTTAATGGATGACGAAGGATTTGTTATAAATTTTGTAGACATCTCTCTGAGTCATTATTTTGTTATGATACAACATCAAGATCTTATGAAATTAGTTTTCAAGAACTGTTTAACAATCTTAAATGGTAATGCATGGTAATGGAGTGCTAGTTTGGTCTTCGTATGAACCGCATGGTAATGAGAAAGGTAAATGAACTATTGGTGGCCGAATGCAAGGATATCAGGTAGTTAATGTAAGCAGTTATGCCTACATAAAGAAGTTGGAAGAAACATTTCAAGATTCACTTTGAAGGGCCGAAGGAAGATAGTTGCAGAGTTTCTTGTTTTGTGAAAAGCTGAATGGTATGTTGATAATCATGTAATGGAATCCCGGGAAGATGTGTTGTAGAGTTCCTAGTATTTGGAGAAGCTAAGTGATTCTAATATCATTCCACCATTATGTTCAAGCAATCTGTGACTTGGCTTTGTTCAGCAAAAAGATGGCGGATAGTTCAGTGGGAAAGGTGGCAGAAAAGGTGGTGAAAGGGGAGTCGACCAGTATGGCAAAGACATACACTCCCAATCCGTATATAATCCACATCAACCGGCATAGACCATGGAGGTTTGAGAATGACATTTGTATTGTGAAAAGGTGGTGAGCGTATTCTAAATAATGATATGACAAAACCACTAAGGTGGTAGAAGTTAGTAGAGACCCGTACGAGATTTGCAGAGGAAGATTCTCTCTTGTTGGTCGGTGACCCAAGAGAGAATCAGTGATTGATTTGAAAAGATGATGAATGTCTTTTGTATACGTATATGATCATGATGTGATGATATGATGTGAAATCTCAATGGAGATTTAGGAAAATGAAGGGGTTAATGTAGAGAATGCCGAGTTAAAGAGTGATGAAGTTTCTCTCTGGATCAAGTGGTATCAGAGCAGCGAAAGATCTGGGTAGACAGATATTGTGAGGAGAGAACTTGACTCATCTAGCTGCAAGAAGGAAATAAGTTTGTAGAGAGTTTGTGTGGGCAGACAGATAAGTTTTGTCCTGACCATTCTCCAACAGAGATATGTCTGGAGTAGGGTGCTGAGAGCAACCACTAAAGAGAGAGTGGGAAGTGCATCACCGGACTGAGTCTACTGTTGGGTAATATGGATGGTTTGTGTTTGGTAGTTTTTTTTCTTATGTAGCATTGCGAGAGCTGGAGTCAGTTTCAACATCAGAGAGTGCACTAGAAGCGTGTGCAAGGAGCCAGTGTGTGCAAGGATGCATTTCCATAGGGACATGGAAATATTTTTCTCAATGGGAGTATGGTATAGGAGCACCTTGACCCTAAGCATTGTGATAGGTTTTATAATATGCCATCATTTAGACTTTTCTAACACCATTTCTAAGAAATGGTTAAAGTGCTTGAATATGTACTATAATGTATTTAAAAATAGATTACATGACATTTGTAACCAAAAATGGTAATGAGATTACCATGAGTCATTAAGGAGATAGATGGTTTGTGTAACTGTCGTGACTATCTATTATTAGACAACATTATGTGAGCATGTGTAAGGGGACGGTTTTTATAACTAACCCAAGAATCTCGATGAAGAGATTGATCTCAATAAAGTGAGAAAGAATGTAACCGAATGGGAGGAGAGAGTAGAAAGACTACGAGAGATAGTTAGAGAGGGAACACAAAAGGGTAGACAAAGGAGTCAGCTCTCTAGCCTTCAGCCAGAGAGCCATGCATGTGATATGCATTTGTAATTTAGAGTTTCAAGTTTTTGAAGTTCTTTTAGATGTGTTTAAGTTCTCGTCATCTCTCTCTTTATTGTCTATGTTCATTGATTTCAGTTTTTGAGGTTTAATGGATGACAAAGGATTTGTTATAAATTTTGTAGACATCTCTTTGAGTCATTATTTTGTTATGATACAACATCAAGATCTTATGAAATAAGTTTTCAAGAACCGTTTAACAATCTTAAATAGTAATGCATGGTAATGGCGTGCTAGTTTGGTCTTTGTATGAACTGCATGGTAATGAGAAAGGTAAATGAACTATTGGTGGCCGAATGCAAGGATATCAGGTAGTTAATGTAAGTAGTTATGCCTACGCAAAGAAGTCAAAAGAAATTTTTTGAGATTCACTTTGAAGGGTTGAAGGAAGATAGTTGCAGAGTTTCTTGTTTTGTGAAAAGCTGAATGGTATGTTGATAATCACATAATGGAACCCCGGGAAGATGTGTTGCAGAGTTCCTAGTATTTGGAGAAGCCGAGTGATTCTAATATCATTCTAGCATTATGTTCGAGCAATCTTTGACTTGGCTTTGTTCAGCGAAAAGATGGCAGATAGTTCAGTGGGAAAGGTGGCGGAAAAGGTAGTGAAAGGGGAGTCGACCAGTATGTCAAAGACATACACTCCCAATCCGTATATAATCCACATGAACCGGCGTAGACCATGGAGGTTTGAGAATGACATTTTTATTTTTAAATGGTGGTGAGCATACTCTAAATAATGATACGACAGAACCACTAAGGTGGTAGAAGTTAGTAGAGATCCATACGACATTTGCAGAGGAAGATTCTCACTTGTTGGTCGGTGACCCAAGAGAGAATCAGTGATCGATTTGAAAAGATGATGAACATCTTTTGTATACGTATATGATCATGGCATGATGATATGATGTGAAATCTTGATGGAGATTTAGGAAAATCAAGGGGTCAATGCAGAGAATGCCGAGTTAAAGAGCGATAAAGTTTCTCTCCGCATCATTACACTTGAAAATTAACACAATTTTTTTTTAATACAATAAATATTTATTATTATACGTTAAGCCAAAATACTGTTGAAATAAATAAATTACTTCAATTAACTACCCTCATCGGCGCAACTAAGAGAATGTTCTAGATCATTCATATTAAACATGTGCAGCCGCTCATTAGTTTGTCTATAAATAGAAATGAGCTCAATTTTGAGAGGTATTTTGTGTTATGTTTTTCTCATGGTATGAGAGTCATGAGTGAGGGTGAATACAATTATGGAAAGTGAGCTGAGGGAGAACTGAATGATTCAGGGAGAGTGTTATTAGAAAGCTGCCCCAAATATAGAGCATATCAAAGTTACTAAAGCCAATATCATCTGCATGATACAAACAAGACAAAAGTGCTGAAGGTATGTTTGATTACAAGTTGAATGTGGTTAAAGGAATAAAATGTGTGTGTATTGGTGCAGCTGAACTATAGTTTTTCTTTTCATTTGTGAAAGGCTTTTATTTGAAGGATAGAGTATCTATCAAAGGAATCTTTGATCTGTGAAATATTGGAAGGGAAAGCGGATGTGTGGGGCATATTGATTAAGTTTTTCTTTTTTAAGGTGATGTTGAAAAATAGTTATTTTTAATATGATGAGAATGTCACTTTTAGAATGTTGAATGCCCTTTAAAAATAGTTAATGGTCTTTTACTTATTTCAGATACTTGAAGAGGGACTCCTTATGTGTGATTGTGGACTATTATGAGAAATGAAAGTCTCTTTGGAAGATCAAAAATATTGTATGTCTTATGATTGTTTGGTGATATGGTGATAAAGTGTATTTGAAAGATATTATTTTTGTAAGTGCAGTATGAAATATTTGTGCTCTCATATTACCAAGTGGTTGATAAAAGTGGAAAGTGGTAACTTTTTATTGAGCTGAAGAGTTTGATGAAATATAATTCACATTTTTAAGTCATAAACTTTTTAAGTCCTTGTTTGTTTATCTCTTAAGAAGGTCCACGTCAAGGCATGATATTTGGTAGAGGCTCGGTGTTTGTGTGATTGTGTGTTTGGGGAGTTTTTTTATGTTTTTTATATGGATACCATTGAGATGTCTAATATTGTGGTTAGAAAAAAATTAGATGGCTCTAATTAAGCTAGTTGGAAATGTGAGATGGAGTTGATTTTACAAATTAAAGGTTTATGGGAAGTAGCGACAGAAGAAAAAACTACAGATCAAAGCCCACATGAAAAATGGAATAAAATGGATATGAATGCACATGCTACATTTTTATGACAAATTAGTTGAGGGATTAGGCCTCATGTTCAAAATTTAAATACAAAAAAGGAAATATGGGAAACTTTAAAAATAATGTATGAAAGAACTAGCAAGTTAAAAGTAATGGACATTAAGAGACAATTAGCTCATTTGAAAATGAAAGGACGAGAAAGCATGAATTATCATGTTGCTAAATTGAAAAACTTAAGAAATCAACTTCCAATGATGAAGATTGAGTATAAAGACTCTAAAATTATAGATTTTTTAATTGAAAGTCTTCAAGATGAGTACAATAATTTCATTCACTACATTGGAACTAACTAGGAAATTTGAGAATATCAAGCTAGAAAAAGTGTGTGGTACTTTGGTTAAAGAAGAAGAAAGACTTAAAAATTTTACAAGTGAGCCTAGCAAGAGTCAAGCATTCAGAGCTAGAGCAAAATATAAGCATTACAATCTAGGTACATCATATCAAAATCGAAGAACAAAACAAATGAATCAATATAGAAATAATCAAAGGAAATGGAATAAAAAAAAGAGATAGTAAAACTAGACAAAGTTATCAAAGGAAAATAAAAATGAATGGAGAAATCACAAAAAAAAAAATAAAGGAGAAAGTGTTATCATATGTTATAATTATGGACAAGGACATAAAAGTGATCAATGTTTTAAGAAATTACAAAGGAGATTTAATCAAACAAGGCAATATATTTTTTTTCAAAAAGAAGGTGATCATCATATAATTATAGCTTCTTTCGCTACTCAAGGTGATCCAAGTAGTGCATGGTATATTTATTGAGGAGCTAGCCAACATATGACTTAAAACCAAAAATATCTTTAGCTCTTTACAACAAAGAAAAGGTGTAGAAATATTTCTTGGTTATTATAGTTCACATGACCTTGAAGGAATGGGTACTATTTCACTAAAAGGAAATGATGGAAAAAAATTGGAAATAACTAATGTGAATCTTGTACCTAAGTTGACCGAAAATCTTCTTTCAGTGAGTCAAATAACTCAACATGGTTATAAGGTGGAGTTTTATTCAGCTAAGTGTTTAATAAAGAATAGTAATGATGGATACAAAATAGTGGCCACAAGAGTTGAGAATGATGGAATCTATAAAATTTTAGCATCTTTTGATAAGAAATCTTATATTCATATTATATCATCCTTAAGTGAGGTATGACATCAACGATATGGTCACATAAAACATCAAAGTTTGGCTATGCTTTAAAAGATGGTTATGGTTGATGGACTACAATTGATAAAGATAAAAACAAATGTGTGCGAAGGATGCATGGTTGGTAAAAAAAATAGAGACACTTTTGAGAGGTCTACATGGAAGGAAAGAAAAAAACCTTGAACTAGTCCACAATGATTTGTGTGGTCCTATGAATCCAACATCAAAGGGAGGAGCTAGGTACATTTTAACATTCATTGATGATTTTCAATAAATGTTTGGGTTTACTTCCTAAAGAAAAAGGATGAAGTATTTAAAAAATTTGAAATGTTTAAAGCTCTTTTGGAAAAAAAAATTGGAAATAAGATCAAGCAAATAAGAATTGATAATGGTCAAAAATATGTGAACAACAAGTTTAAATATTTTTCTAAGTATAATGGAATCAAGTGGGAAATGACTATTAGATACACTCCTCAAAAAAATGGTGTTTCTGAAAGGAAGAATAGGAATTTAGCAGAAATGGCACATTGTATGATACAATCCAAGGATCCTCCTTTGTTTCTATGGGCTGGGCTATTAATACTACATCTGGTGTTTTGAATAGATATTCCACAAGTTATTTGAAAAATATTACTCTTCAAGAAGCATAGAGTGAGAGGAAACCAAACATTCCATATTTTAGAGTTTTTGGATGTGAAGCATATTCTCGTATACCAGACGAGATTAGAGAAATAAAGTTTGATAAGAAAAGTGTTAAGTGCATCTTTGTCGGCTATGATGATCAAAGGAAAGGATATAGGTTGTATGATCCTAGTGTGGAATCTATGAGTTTACAAGTAGGGATGTCAAGTTTAATGAAGGGTTTGATCATATGAAAAAATCCTCTCCCATTCCACAAGTGACCATAGATAATTATGATTCTTCCAATGGTTTTTAAACTTGTGAAGTTTATATGGAAATATTTAACATAGTTAAGGAATCTAATCCTCGTCCAAAGACCAAGAGTATTCAAGATGTTTTTAATTATTCTTTAATAACCACCATAATGAAAATCAATAATCTACAAACACACGATCAGGCTAAGGGACACCATGAATTGAAACAAGCTATATTAAAAGTGAGTATGACTCTTTGATAAAGAATAGAACCTGGAAATTGGTGGACTTACTAAAGGGTAAGAATGTGGTAAAATATAAGGCAAGACTAGTGGCCAAAGGGTATTCAAAAAAGAGGGAATTGATTACACAGAAAATTTTACCCAGTAGCAAAGATTAGTACTGATAGGATTACTATAACATTAGCATCTCATTTGAAGTGGTTTGTTCACCAAATGGATGTTAAAAATGCATTTTTAAATGGTCAAATTGATGAATAAATCTATATGACTTAGCCCTGGGGATTTTAAATTTCACTACAAGAACACTTGGTTTGTAAATTAAGGAAGTCTCTGTAAGGTTTGAAACAAGATCCAAGGGTTTTTAATGCTAAAATTGATGAATTTTCCCAAATTCAAGGCTTCCATAATTTTCCTCATGAACTAAATTTGTACGTGAAAAAATTTGATGACGGTGACATCATAATTATTGTGCTTTATGTTGATGATATTATTATTACATGACATAACATGAATCAAATAAGTATTATAAAGTCAAAGTTGCAAGATACATTTGAGATGATAGATCTTGGTTTTCTACATTACTTTCTTGGCATATAATTGTGGCAGAAGGATGATGGTATTTATCTCTCTCAAACCAAGTATGCTCTAGACTTGTTGAAAAAGTTTAGGATGGAATATTGTAAAAGTGTGTCTACTCGAGTTGCTCCAGGTTTAAATTTAAGTAGGGATATGGAAGGTGAAGATGTTGATCCTACCTTATAAAGACAATTGGTTGGTAGTCTTGTGTATTTAATTCACACACAACCATATATATCTTTTGTAATCATTGTGGTTTCCAGATTTTTGAGTTCCCCTAAAGTCCCACATTGGATATCAACCAAAAGAATATTAAGATATGTGAAAGGGACTTTGACAATGGGTGTCTATTATTCATCTCATGGAGATCTTCCACTTATTGGAAATTTAGATTTGCATTGGGCATGATGTGCAAATGACCACAAATCAACTACATGTTGTGTTGTTTATCTTCGTGCAAGTCCCATTTCATGATGTAGCAAGAAACAATCTACTATTGATATATCCACTACAAATGCTAAAAATACCGTAGAAAATGAAATATCTAAAGAAAATAACTTGGCTAAAGGTTATTCTATTAGTTCTCAAGGAACATTAGGTAGGACATTCTATCCTTCATTGTGATAATTAAAGTGACATCTCATTGTCTAAGAATCCATTATTTCATGCTCACACAAAACATATTGAGGTCTATCATCATTGTATTATGTATCTCATCCAAAAATAGGTAATTTATCTTCAATATTGCAAGACATAGGACCACATTCTTGATATATTCACTAATGCATTATGTGAAACTAAGTTTGTATTTCTTAGACATCTTTTACAGTTATGAGAATTCACCTGACTGTCTCATGATTATCATTCAGGGGGGATTCTAGAGAATTCCAACCATTGTATTAAGTGAATAATGATTGTAAATGGGTACATAACAAGGGTTTAGGCCGGGACCCATCCCTTCTAGATTATGAGGGGATATTTAGAATAGTTGGCATAATTAATTTAGGGGGGATGTTGAAATAAAAAAATTAATTCCACCAACTACAATAGTCAAAACAGATAAGAAAATGTTCTAGATCATCCATATTAAACATTTGTAGTTCCTCATTAGCTGACCCTAGTCATTCACCATAAAATATCACCAAAACTTTTCTTTTGTGCATTTAATGTAAGTTTGTGTATAAATAGAAATGATAGAGCCTAGCATTTCAGTGCTCAATTTTGAGGATTATTTTGTGTTATGTTTTTGTCAAACACAACTTACAATTTTATTTTTTATTATTTTAAAATAGATATGTTTGGGATAACATCGGTCTACTATCCAATTAAACCTATGTGGAGTAGCTCCAAAGTTTACAATGTGTTCTTATTATAGATGAGACACTATCAATCATATTGCATTTTTTTAAAATTTCAAATGAAATTATATAGTCACATTAGTGGATTCCATAATTATTGTATATCTTATATTGTAGCATTAGTTTATTAATTTTATCCTTAGTAACAGTGTTAAATTAAACTGTAATTATGTCTAAGTATAATAACTATAATAGTGTTATCCCTATTGTAATATTTGGTTACTGATAATCATAAGGCTATCTTACATTCCTCTAAATTTGACAATTATATGTAATGCACATAATTTTTCCAAGAAAATCCAACCAAATTTCTTTTTAAAAAAATTACGATGTCCCAAGAAGTAAGTTCTAGGTTATAATTTGATAAAGGCACCATCATAAACCTAGATAATAACTACAATGCGGTTGATTGCATAAGGCTTAGTACCACCTTGATGATAAGAATATTAAGTTACATATGTAAATATTTGAATCCTATCTTCTCTAGATTTATTAAATATTGGATCAATAATTTGCATTAACCTTGATATTAAGAATTTTTAGATTGGATTGGAATCACTATTAAAATATAGAGAAATTATGTTATAATGTAAAAATAATTTTGTAACCAAATCCCTACTATTTGATAGGGCAAAATAAAGCAATCTTTCACTTAATTTTTATAAAACAAAAAAAAAAAAAACATTTTAGTATTAAATATAAATTTTTTTTGTTTCTTTTTATCTATTACTTCCCAAGTATTTTGTAGAATCTATTATAAACAATATTGTATATTAATACATAAATCATTTTTATATTGATGTTCAAACATAATCATAAATGAGATTTGGAAAGTTTCTTCTACATTCCATATAAGTTTCTTCTATAATAGAAATGATTTTACCATAATTTAATTATCATTTCCTAATTAATTATTATTCTATTAACAGAAAACTTGTTCTTTCACACCAGAATAAAATTTCTACATAACATTTCCTTAGAATATATTTTCAAATAACTTATGTTTTTCATTAAACACATATAACAGTATTTAGCAATTGAAGGCTTTCTCTCCTCCCATCCAAATGGCATCATGAGACCTCGGAAGTCCTAGCCAACCCCCGAGAAAGTAAATATTTTTTGCACCATTATGATCCATGGTGAGAGCTTACTTCCCATGTCATATTTACTCATTTTATCACTTGATCTTTCTATCATTTCTAAACAACCATCCAAGTGAGGTACATTAAAAGAAAAAGAGAGATAAGTAAGCGTAAGTAGGAAGGACCATCTTATCTCTCTACAAGCTCTACATTGACCTACATTTCCATGGCAAGATCCCCCCTTTTCTTCACAACTAATTTTCTCTTCTTTTCTGCAGCACATTTTCTCATTCCTCTTATCCATGCTAACCTCTTTTCTTTCTTTTCATCACATTTTCTCTAAAAGGGGAAGTTGATAACACCATTCTCTCCTCTCACAAGCCCAATGTAAGAGAGATTATCTTGGAAATATTGGATGGTGAGGTGACACTTGTCACATTATAATTCATTCCACCATGGGGTGTTTTCCTCATTTAAGAGGGGACAAAAGTATGATACCCCATCTCCAAAGTCTTTCCTCATAAATGAGGTATAAAGGTGGGGTTGGTACCTTCAACCCATCCAAATTCGTCACTCATATTAATGAGGACTTTTCGATCATTAAAATAGGCCATAGGTATTTTATTGCATATCCCATAGGCCCCCACCTCAAAGGTATAGACCCTAGGGATCAAATTTTTATAAATATAACATAAAATTTACCTAGAAACTGTCAAAAGGAACCCACAATTACAAACCTCATAAACACATGTATATCAAATAGTAAATTTCTCCTTCAAAATGCTTAAATTTTTACTTATCCAAGAGGTACTTGATTTGGTATTCAATTATCTTCATCCTCTTATTATCCTTTGTACTTCCCTGTGCATCACAAATATAGCTTATAGTTAAACCCAAATAGTAAACTAAAATAGAAGACAATTGAATTCTCTTGATCTTAATTGTTAATCATGTGCCTAATTAATCACTAATCAAATTCTAATTTGGAACAACAATCCTTCACTTTTCTAGAAAAATATATGAAGTCATGTCAATGTGCATATAATTTTATTACATTGAGTAATAACAATAAAGATTAACTCCCAAAAGGCAAATGTAAGAGACAATTCATAATTTTATAAAACTTTAAATATATTCCCTTCAAGAAAGATACATAACTCCAATCATTTTTGCAAATGACTTAAGAGTATTACTATCATGAAAATATATTATGGTTTTACTAATTTCTCCTAAGGAACATGATCTTACAAGTCCTTTATGAGGTGGGGTCTTACACCCGCTCCCCTTCTATTTGACTTCCTCTTGGAAGTTACTCAAATTTTAGAATATAATTCTCATCCTTAGATATTACTTAAATCATTGAAAATTTTAAAATTTAATCTTATGGACAAGGAACTTATACATGTACATACGTAAGTCTATTATACACATGTATTTATTTTCCTTAATCTTATTAAATATGGAACTTGAACCATAATAAATGTTAAAGACATACTTTCCCCGATTTAGGTACTTCAAGAATTTATGAATAAAATGACTCACAGTGGAGCAATTTATTTTCAATATTTCTAATGCATATTAAGTTTGTATCCTTCACATAATTCTTCAATTTGTAATGCAATCTTGCATAGAATATCATCCAAAATATCAATGCTTGAAATAAAGTCACATGAGAGAATATTGCTACATGGCTCTCTTTTTATACAAAACATGATTCAATCAAGTATCACTCATGATGTGGATAGCTCCTAACATTAAAATTTCTTTGTGTACTGATTCCCGATAAGGTTGTTTAATATATGTCATTTTTTTAATGTCATATTTTGTAGTTACTCCACATTATATTAATTGATAACATCACGTTGTTTATGCAATAATTTAGTACAAGCTTATACAAGGGTTTTACAACACACTAACGCAACACAAGAAGCACAAGGGCTTATGAGGATGGTCATCCATAATATTAATGGCATAGGAAAAGATGGTGTCACGGGGACCTTCTCTAAGATTCCCCCCATACATTTCCTAGTACCTTACCTTTGTTTGTGTAAGGGGTTAACCTCCAAAGATAGGTACAAAATAATCACACACATGATCTAGGGGAAAAATGGACTACTACTATCCCATACCTTTCCCATGTTTACCCACATCCTCACAATAAAATAATAGATTCTCCAACGCATCTTCTCCCCCAGATGACCTCCCCAAAACCCATCTTGGGTATGAGAGTTTACATCAGTCACATGATAACATATTTTGCCAACAATTTTCAATAATAAAAGTGAAATTCTAGATTAAAAATATCTTAAAAGGAACAATTAAATAAAGTAAAATTAAAGAGTGGGACATTAGTAAAACCTTAATTTAAAACAAGTCAAGGAATGGCCTTGATGCAAATATTACCATCAAAACAAAATTTGCCTAAGTATCCCAATAATTTTTTTGGTATTGTTGGCAATATCTAGGAATAGAAAACGAATATCCAACAAAATAAATTATCTAAAAAATCCATATTTTATCACTAATTGCACATTATGAGCATGATGTGGCCTTATTAAGGCCACTCAGAGGGAGGAGGGGAATGATGGTTCTCTAAAAATACAAATATATAATGGTGGATCTCAATCCACAAAATCATAATGTTGTTTCTCTAATGACACAATCATATAATAGCATGCCATCTAAAGGTGGTCTCTACGACATAAAATATAACCAACATTGGTCCCACACAACTTGGAATATGATCAATAATGAATCTGTAATACCATGTATCTAAAAATCTAATATATCTTCCATAATATCCATGTATTAGTGCCATAATAAGAATGATCCTCAATGCATGGGTAAACACATTAAATAGTAGGTTTGCACTATGAACAAACAAGTATGGTTCTACATGTGGCAGAGTCTATAGGGACTAACGTCCTTCAGAGTCTTGTAGTAAATAGAGATCCTCTACCTCCCAACATGGTGTGCATCTGATATATTAGAAATAAATTTTCTATGGAGCTACTACCATTATAACATTTGTCCATAAGACTCCAATGGGTGTCCTCTATCACTCAAACCCTAATTACATGGTGTGCATCTCATATAGCATACACTATGGAGCTACTACCAACATAACATAATACAAGACATGACCATTAACATTCATTGTCAAATACAAGTACTACACCAACACACCATGGTACACAAAAAACTTCAACTACCACATTCATACATAATGTTCTCACAAAGGGTGGTCCTTGTTGGATAAAAAAATGATGTCCATTTCACTGTTACCCAATTTAGGTGGAAAAATTCACCAACTTAAGACACATCACATTTACTGGCTTATTTCACATGTTACTACACATGTTTTCATGATGTCTACAATCATTTCCATAAATAAAACACCTCTACAACTATACCACATTACATCACAAAATGGGTGTTTACCATTTTTTTCACATGGTTAAGACACAAACAAGTACACAAGTGATTTTTGCACATTAATTTCTCTTTCTCAAAAATGATTTGTTTTATTACTCATGTGTGTCCATATTTTCTCTCTTTGTTATATAAAACACAATTCTATAGTTTTTGGGCATGATCCCACTAAAATTAGATATTCATGTATCTCACGAGCGCATTTCTATCCTTTGTTTTTTATTAAGTAAATTACATATCGATGTATCTCACGAGTGCACTTCTATCCTTTGTTCTCTACATCAATACTTGTCATTTTATACATGATCACTATTTATTTCTTCAATAAATGATATTTGTTATGTTTATATTTACACAAAATATATACATTTTCACTCTACATTTTCTACATCATGGCATCAAAAGTTCTCTATTTCTATCATGGAAAATTTAATTGATATATGTACACTTAATAAAATAGGGATTTTAGAACTCATTGACCTTTAAAATCACATGATTTTGCATCCTCATATCAAATAAATTAATCGTTACACATAAATTATAATCAAGATTTAACTTCACAACATATAAGACTTATACCAAAGTACAATTTCCTTAGCAAGTTGACCCATTATCAAAGTTCCTATTATATTTCATGATAAAAGTTGTACAAAAAAAACTATCACAATAAATATCATTTTAAATCAGATTATTCATGATACATGACTTCAATTTTATTCCCTTATCTCACCATGAATCCTTCCTACCCTCATACTTAGATCTTGTTGAGATATGTAATATGTTCATGAAAACAACAATAGTGAATAAGGTTAATGCTTCATAGTCCTTATATTAATATCTTTTTTTTATAAATGTAGATACCTATAAAACTCTGATACCCCAAATGGTTTTGAACAAAAGTTGAACTTTCAATTTACTGATTAAACGATGCATCTACTCAAGTACTTTCCATATTTTTTTTACAAACATGAAATTTCCTACACATGACATTAGCTAAATTTCATCATTATGTGAAAGTTATTTCCTCCTAAGAAAACTTCTATAACTTGATTCTTTATTGCCATGTTCCACACATTTTAATTCAAATTTGGATAGTAATACACTATTGTTTGGTACGACTATAGTAACCTTGTACTCTTAGGAGTTCGTTATTTGCTCAATAATCATTACAACATCTAGGTTCAATACTATATCAAGGTGTGGAAAATTTTATTCACAAAATTTTTTTTATATTTGTATGCATGGAAGAGCTTCATTCCATAATCAACCTTATTATCTATTCACCTTTACAACAAATCATTAATTAAAATAGTACACATTGAAAGAAAAAAATTTATTGGCATGACTAAATTTTGAAATATTTGAGGAAAAACTGATTTCTTATTATTTATGAGGGTTCTAGGTTGTACACAAGTAAAACTTATTATTTAGTCAAAAAAGGATCCACTCTCTTCGTCTAAGGATTAGAATATATTGGAACCCATTTTATGACTCACATGATTGTCGCTTATTTAGGTGTTATGGTTAGGTGAGACATTATAAGAATCCTCTCAATACCACACTCTTTGGTGACACTATTATCATTTCATTTAATTCTTTTCTTTCAACCCAGTCAATACTAACATTTTCCTCATTTGTCAAATACTTCCATGCATTTCCATGTTAGTAAATAATTAAGGTATTGATAAAATTTCAATATCTTATATTTAATAATATTGAGTGTTCTTCTAATATTAACTTTATCTAATAACATTATTCACATCACTGTTACTAACTATAACTCACTTTTGCCTAAGATTACAAGGTTTTAATATTATAAGACACATTTGAGAGAAAAATTTACATATCCTAGTTGAACTAATATTTCTTTTAGTCGGCTACATTGTTTTCTCATTTTCAAAATGATTAAGAGAAGATCGTCCATTACCATTAACCAATAGACTATTGTCTAACAATGATCATTTTACTTAATTCCAAAGTTCTTAATATAGTTTACTTTTAGATGTTACACGTTCAATGAAAGAGTTCATGAGTACTTTATATTAAAATTTTGATAAAATGAGGATCTCTCTTTCATTTAAAATATTACATACTATTTAAGTTTCTTCCACACAATGACAAGTAAGTTTGCACACACATAACTTGGAACAAATATGCCCTAGTGTTGCAAAATAGGACTCTGATACCAGTTGTAATGGCTAAATGTCATGCCCAAAATAACTCTATGATGTTCAAATTACTCTATGTTTAGAAGATCATAACAGTTTGCAACTATGATGTTGAAATAACTCTATGTTTTCTAGGTTATCTAACCACATGTTAAAATGATTTGATCCTCAAGGGGAATCCTGACAAGCGCTAGCTTGTCAATATTGATTAACTAGGTTTTGGTTTAAATATGCATGTCTTAAAGAGGCGAGATTAACCTAGATTAAACTTCAACTTAATATTGATGTTTAAACAACAAGGAATTCACATTACTTAACTCAAACACATTAACCTCTAAGGATGTCCACTTATATCTTCAGGCTCATTAAAATGTGTACGGGGGGCGTAATAGGTTTAAAATGATACCATGACTAAGGTTTTGCAAGACATCCATAAGTTTAAGTTTATAAAATTTCAATAGGGGTTAAAACTCAGATTACATAAATTAAGGGTTCCTTACGAATAAACGTCAATTTACCCTTTTATTACATTAATAATAAAACTCAACAATTTTAAATAAGAGGGAACTTTAGGGTTTGACATAATACTAATAATTAATTTACATATTATTAAACTTATAATATTATCATAGTATAAATTTATTTCATACTTAAATATTTCACTAATAACTCACCTAAAAAATTATTCACTAAATAAATTTTAAGAGAACCCACATCGGTAACCCCTAGGATAGTTGTCCCTATATTATTAAAATTCTTTAATTTTAATAAATTAAACACACATTTATGATTAAATTAAAACTAGATTGCCATCTACTTGTTTTAATTGAAAACTATACAATTAAGGTTCTATAACCATTATCAAAATAATATTCCTACTTTTAAATTGCTTCAAATTTCTAAATCCATTTATTAAAAAGCAATTACCACATTCAAATTTAAAAGGAGAAATTCTAATTAAATTAAAAAGAATTTAAGATGCACCCATTAAAAATATATTAAAGTTTAAACTTTGCCAACCAACTCTCCATTAGGGTTATCCCTAACCCTAATTAGAATTAGGGTTGGGATCTAAAATAAAAATTCAAATTTTAAGCCCTAAATCTTTCATATAAAAAAAATGTCTCACAAAACCCTAATCCTAAACTTGTTTTCTCTCTGTGTTCTTTTTTATTTATTTATAGGTCTGGGAGGAGGCTGGACAACCATGCATGAATCTTGAAAGTTTGCAGGAGTGTGTGTGTATATATATACACACACACTTAGTGTATGTGTATATATATACATTAAGTATATATTTATATATTTAAACATGTATCCGTCTATATGTTGGGCAGTCTTTGACCTAAGAGAGAGGCCATGGTTGTGTTTTTTCCTTGGTTCAATCTTATCTGCCGCAGGGTGGCTGTTTGAAGAGAGGCGACCGGAGGATAGGGTTCCCCCCAGGTGGTCGCAACACCCTAAGTATTGCACGCGGCAGCGACACTGCTGCAATAGCATGACCATGAGGGTTGCTTCCCAAGTGGGCTAAGGTGGGTCACTCCCCCCGTGGACTCCTTCAAAGGAGGCTAGCGAGGAGGGGTCTCAGCCTCCCCTACGCCCTATTTTTTTTTTATTTTAGATAGGTTTTTTTAATATATTTTTTATTTAAGTTTTAATTTTATAATTAAATTTATATAGAACAATAAGATTTTAAATATAAATTTTAATTTTAGGCTAGTCTTTTAACTATATATATATATATATATGTGTGTGTGTGTGTGTGTGTGTGTGTGTGTATATATACATATATATACATACACATATATATATATACATATGTAT
>MU228505.1:709891-726722 GCA_018584345.1 Thuja plicata
GGTAGTCTTGGTAAACTGTCTAATGACTGATATGACATTCTGAACTCGGTAGACTCTGTCTGATGACTGATATGACATTTGTGTAACATCAAGGACAACACACAATTAAACAATTGTTTCCAACACACATATATATATATATATATACATACATATATATATATATATGTATATGTGTATATATATGTATATATATATATATATATGTATATATATATATATATATTGACATTCGATAGAATAATAAGGTTTTAAATGTAAACTTTAGTTTTAGGCTAGTCTATTTAACAATATATATGCATATAATAGTATATATGTATATATATTGACACAAAGTGATCAGCAATGTAATGTAAATGCAACAATCTAAAATAATGCATAGAAATACATGAATTATGAATCTATTTATATATGTATATTTATAGTGAGTATATACTCATATATATATATATATATATATATATATATATATATATATATATATATANCATATATATATATATATATATATATATATATATATATATATATATAGCTAAGTATTTATTGAATTTTTACTCATTTCTTCAATGTTTTCATTAGTTCAAGAGGGAGAGGAAGAAGAATACAATTCAAACTATGCATACAAATGAGATCTAAACATAGTATATGATGTTTTTTTTTTAAAACTTTCAAATGCATCTATTTGCAAGAGATAAAGTAACATTACAAGTACAACAAGAGCCCTTTTCAAATCCACATAATGTACGCACATTTCTTTCCTTTCTAGCAATAAAAACAAATTGTCTCAATCACTCAATTCATTACACAAAGAAACCCTTTATAAAATTACTCAAGCTCATAAGATTCTCTTCTACAAATCTACAAGTAAATACAAGGACTCCCAGTCTCTTTCTCACAAATTTTGCAACATAAAATACAACAAAAATCCTTTCTTCCTTTCTACTCTTTCATACTTACAAGCTCTTTTGCATAGGAATGAAGAAAATATACAAGAACAATTAGGTTGACTATGGATGCTCACCTCCCAGCCTAGGTCTTTATAAGACCACCCCTGAGCTTGGGGAACCATGGATGAATTGGCACAAACATAATCATACAATAAAACACAAATTTTACAACTACAATAAGAACACCCATTCCCATGGCTTGCACATTGGATCACATTGGACCCATAAAGAGGGGTGAAGTTTGAACATGAACCCAAATAGGAGAATTCCAAAATAAATAGCCATGCCTTCAACAAGGTTCAATAGCTCCAAGAGCAATGCCCCACATGGGAAAATAATAGTATAACATTCTCCAAATTCACATTCCCAAACCTTCCCTTATCACCCCAAAAAGTGTAGTACATCAAATGGTAACATGGAGCCCATACTCCATGCCATATCCCTCTCCTCCATGAGGAGAGACTCTACACTATTTGGGAATTCAAAAATCCTTCACCCAAAAGGCTCTCTTCCCTCCCAAGGGTGAGTGTAGCCTTTCACACCTAAAAACAACAAAGTAAATTTACAAAGAAAGAAACTCAAGAATCCATGGAAGAGGATTGGAGCTTCTCAACACAACAACATCATACATTGCTAAAACAAAACAAAACAAAACAAAACAAAACAAAACCAGAAAATGTGAATATGGTTCTTCCATGAGAGGAGAACCAACCTTGCTTCAAGCTATGGTAAAAATAAGTTGAGTTGAGCTTTTCCTGACCTTTTTCTGTCCTTCCTTCACCAAAATCACAAAGTTGTCCTAGAAGTCTCCAATTTTGGAGAGTGCGCAATCAACCTCCAAACTCCTCAAAAATTCCACTAAAAGGAGAAATCCCACCAACTTACCAACTAACCTCTCATATGATTGGTCACTCTTTTCAATATTTTCGTCGCTCTCAAAGAAGACCCTTTTTGAAAGGTTAAATTTGAGTTCTGGGCATCCTATTGATCAAAATTTAACCCCCAACCCATAGTACACCTATTGAGCTATCTAAATCCAACCCTTCCTAACCCCTAGGGCTCCATTTAACCCCTCAAAAGTCCACTAAGAGTTGACTTGCGAAAATGCAAAATAGGATTCCCTCCAAGGGCACAACAACCAAGATACCTCACCTAGGAATTCTACAAGATGACCGAAGGGTAAGCTTTAACTCAACTCCAACTCACTTGGTCATGCCAACTCACACGCACATGTGTCAATTGACACCACAAAATAAAACACATCACATTACTACACACATGGCATGCCAAGTGGTTAATTCACAATAACATGATTTACAAATAATTAAAAAAATCAAAACATTACATTTAATAAATAACACATAACAATGAGGTTTTTTATCCCCTTGGATTTAACCTTGGCTTAAAACATCATTCACATTAATCCATCCTTGATTCCCCACATTAAAATTCCATGGTCAATTTTCTGCACACTAGATCAAAATATCAGTAGCTCATGAAAAGAGACATATATATACATATAAAAATAAAAAATCAATGATTAAAATGAAACACCTCCATTAGTACTAGCATTTACAAATTTTATCAATATTAGCATAAAATATGCCATTGGATTTTGACAAGCACGAATATGTCACTCATCAGTTATCATTAAAATCATCATGATATAGCTTCCTAAAGTTCATCTATCATAAGCACCCTCAAGTATTTTCATAGTCAAGACATTACATATAACTTTACATTGACATCACAATCACTTCGAATCACATTTCATGAGTCCATACCCAATAAAAACTGAAATATGCATAATTTAATTTCACTCTATGTCCTATCATCAAGATCAACCAATCAAAAAATATAAATTATATCCTAACATCCTCAACATAATAAAAATTATCATAAGGTCTAATGATATGAAATCTCTATCCAATTACATCTAATGCATCAAAATAGTGTAACATCATGTAAAAAATTATTAAATCCCTTTCAAGGTTTTCTCTAATCATTATTTTGAAATTTCACAAAATCTTTTATTAATCTGCATCATAATAGTGTTCTAATCTATTCAATCATTAAGCATCATTAATAATACATCCTAAAATATTCATCATAGGAATCATTAGTATAGGTATCCAAACAAAATGTTGAATCATTCATGGGATCAGATCCATCAAATCATGGATAGGAAGAACATGTCAAGCATGTCTAATTCTACTAACCTTACTGCATGAATAATAATATATTGACTTATTCAATCCAATACTTACTTGCATTAAATATATAATGAACACCATTTCATATTTCACCATGACTCAACTCCATCAATCGATTTATGTTCACATCCAAAAAACCATTTAAGTACCTAGTATTAAGCACAACTAACGTTATAAAAAAATCTCCATTCTCCATGTGCAATAAAAAATCTATGCAACACATTTACTCACTTCCATCCTCTTCCTAATTAGTGGGATTAATTAACCTTAGTTTAAACATAGTGAAACTTAGGCTCATCCGTATGATTATAGAAATAATGTGAAATGGTGCTATCATGGAACCTTGTGGTGCCATCCTTGTCCAAAATAATACATAATGCAAAAGTCATAAATCAAAAGGAACTCACCTACTAGATCTATCTTGGAGGTACGACCTTTCAAGGGTCTAACATGATAATAAAATAGAAGAAAAATAACCAATTCACACAACTCTGGGTGTCAAGAAGGAAGGGAAATATGGGAGACCCTACATAATCGCCCCCAAGGAATAGGCTTACTACGAGAAGCCGATATTTCATTCTATGGTTAACATGCCAATGTGAAGAATTGATATTGAACCAAAGCCTAGCATACACAAAATGTTTCACCTCAAGCCAACTCAAAACATACCCTTTACTAGTCCACTCAACTTTACAATGGATGGGGAAACCTCTTACACAACATAAGGTATTAACAATTCTCGCAAGGACCTTGACTCAAGAACTCATCACAAGCTGGGAAATGTATCCCTATAGGTCTCTGCTACACAAGGTATACTCAAACATACTACTCCATCATGATACATCCCAAAAGAGAATGGTACCTTCCATGTTGATCACGAGGCCCTCACCCACTTGAGCAGTCCATCCAGGCATCAAATCCAATTCCATATAAATATACCTTCCAAGTTCCTACAAAAATCAAAGAGCCGTGAACTTGTTAGTTATTAACTCAATAGCATCATAAAAGATTTTTTTTTGGTTATAGTGTGGCACCACCTTGTTCACTTGGGGAATCCTTACTCCTAACTAGGATCACACTTAAAAAATTTGGGAGAAGGAGGAGATGCTACAAAAAATATGTTCTTTCTAGGGGTGTTCTCCCAAACTTAGTGCACCAAGGAATTTAACACCTACAAGGTTCTCTACATACGTAAAGTTACTTATCAAGATAGAGACCAAAACACTTATTCCTTTCAAGAGATTAAATAAATCACATACGAAACTTCCAAGGATAGGAGAACATGATCTTATGGTGATGAGAGATCAATCATCCCTGGAAACTAGGATCTTTTACCCACTGGACCCTAGTCCCACTTTCACAATGTGTCAACTAAACATCCTCCACTATCTCCCAATTCTAACCTTGAGTTCCACTAAAAGGGTAAGATTTAATCAGAAATATAACATAACTATACTTAAAAATAAGGTCTATTCATAAAATCCTTACAAGATCATCCAATTCTAAAATATGGCCAAATCCTCAATGGCAGTTGAGTTGCCCCCAACTATCCATCATAACATTTCTCAGGAAAGGAGGTAAACCTTATACGAGAAACTCACATCAAGGGAAAGAAGAAATCTCACCAGGAAATAATGTTAGAAACTAATGCAAGATTCCAATGTTCACTCTCTATGGAATATGGCATGCTGAAGCAACATCCCAACTAACTTGCACAGTGATCCCTAAAAAGGTAGTTGATCCATCCAATTAATCCTTAATTTTCAGATGTAATAATTCCACCAAAGTCCATCTCGTGAGGATATATACTTACTAGTAATTTGCACGATTCAGGTAAAAGCACTTGTACAAGGTAAATCTATAACCTGCATGATAGGAATTAGCTTATGATTCCTAACTTCGACCAGTACTACTGGCCTACACTCCCTTCCTAATCAATCAAATATGTGTCTCACTTCTCCAACTATTAGAGTGGAGATCCTTCTCCTCAACTTTAGTGTCACATAATATAACATGCTTGCCTAGGTGTTCCCTTTTACACACACTATCCATAGTGTACATTAGAGAAGATAGAATTACAAAACATAGGAATGGGTAGTAGATAAAAAAACATTCAGAATAGTCACCATGAATAGAAAGTAAAAACCAATTGGGGAAATTATCCATTTCAACAATAAAACAAAAAATGAGGTTATTTTAACAATAAACCATAAATGTGAATAACATTGCCATCTCAAGTGACTACGAATAATGGAGCGACAACACCAGCAACAGCAGAAGGAGAAACAATGGTAGTTATAGCAGATGGATCAACAGAGACAGCAACATCACCAACAGCCCCACAACCAGATCTGGCGATATGATCAAAACGCAGATCTCTCTGATGTGTTTAGAAATATTTTTTGAGCTACACCAGTTGTTCAACCTGCTAAGAATAAATACACAAATAATATAGGGCTTTCCAGAGTACAATTTGCAGAGAAAAATGTCTCAGGTAATCAAGTTGGATCTATCTTCTAGGGCAAAGCCATTGTTCATCCGGTCAAGCTATTTTCTGTAAACCCTCACTTTCATTTCTCGAATCGCAAGCATTATGAGGGTTTTCAAACCTATGAGACTGGGGAAACATCAAAAAATATCACCGATGTTGGCCACCCACCTCCACCCTCAGGTAAATTAGGTAACAATTTTGAAAATAATTTTGAGAGGGAAATGGGGAAGCCTAAAATTCCAAATTTGAAAGATTTACTGACTGGTAAACATGGATACCAACACAGGCCCAGGAAACTCCTCAAAGAGAAATAGCCAATTTTTTATATTTGTGAAGGCACCCCTCCTGTATCACCAAATCACAGTCAAGATGAATCTACCAAGAGCAAGCACGATCAATGTCAAGGGCCTATGCCACCGCCCTCTATGGGTGATTGCCCGACTTGAGCCCCCTTCATTCCAAATAAATCAAAGCAAGTCTAGCAAAAGAAAGATTCCCAAATCAACACCAACTCGGCTTCTAACTTGGCTTCAATCATTCTTCCAGATAAGATGCTGCAGGAGCACATTGGCACACTTCAGCATTTGGCTCTTATAGGTAAGCTTTCACCAAATCACCTATCATTTACTGTAATTTAAGAATGGGCCTTACAGATGCTTGTAGGCTTAAAAGACATATTTATGTAGACCCAATATCAAAAAAATTTATGCTCATCTTTCACTCAAAAGCAGATAGAGATTTGGTTCACAAGTATAAAAAGTTGGTTTTGTAAAGGATCAGGCCTCTTTACTATGGTTTGGATCCCCAATTTTAAGCCTGATCCCAAACTTGCACGCTTCTTCCCCCACTAGGTTTTTTTCCCTCTATTACCACTTGAATACAAAGATCCAGATATTATTGAGCTCTTTGTGAATACTGTGGGTATCTTTATTAGGCATGACCTCATTCCATTTGAAGCCCCTCATCAAGAAGCTTGAGTTTGTATTTTAATTGATAGCCACAAAGCTTTTACTAATCAGATTCTTATCAAATCTAAATGGGGAGATTGGGTACAACAGATTATTATCCAATAACAATCGACCATTCACAAATCTCAAAGTAAACTTGGACACTTCACATTGGATTGTCAGAAGGACCATCCATTGGAGGTCAGAGTATGCTCAGACCATACCTCAGATCCTTTGGAATGTACTCATAAAAACTTGCAAGAAATTTCTTCTTCCCAAGGTAAATCCAAGCCACCAATAAAAACTCAAGTATGCATTGACAATACTTCAATGCCTTAGGCATGGAACTCAGTAGAAAGGTTCTCTGTTCTACTATGACACTTCTTCTCATACTTATCCCTCTTCTTGCAATGAAGAGATTCTAGGTCTTCTCTTTGCATTAAGGGTCTGGAGAAGATAGTATGTCGGCCCCTAGAAATATGCAGGTTGACAACATTGTCCATCATTTAATGTTTCAAGAATCCCCCATTAATTTCCCTGTTAACAATCAAGATAGTCATGGGGTAGTATTTCTGGGTGAAAAATTGGGGAAACTAACTTGTATGGAAACATAACACAAACTTGATCAATTACAAGGTTCAGCTGAGGAAGAAGGAGCACACATTTTAGAGCATGAACAACTAGATATATCTAAATATACAAATTTAAAGGATTCAACTGAGAAAGTAAGAGCACAGAGGGTAGCAACTACAGAAGTGGATTTCAGTGAATTTCCAGATACAGAGGACCTTTCTCTATATCTTCCACAAGGCAACATTTCTGAACAAATGGACCCATCAATTAAAACATTAGTATACTCCATGAGGGATCAGAAGTCAGAGGTGGAAGGGATAATTAATAGTAGCTCTAATCATTCAATAGATGAGGTTTGCTTCTACCCTACTTCCATTAATTGTGCCAATACAATGCTCCAAGAGTGGGATGAAGGTGAGGAAGATCACATAGAGGATAATGATAAAAATAATATGCCTACATTGGAGGGCATTCATGTACTACAAAAAATCCTCTCCATAGAGTAGATGCCATCACAAATTTCTCAGCCCACTAAGACACCTAAATCCAAAGGCAGAAAACCAAAAAGTGCAAAAACAAAGGAAGAAATAGTAGTTGGTATACAATCCACACTGGATGATAAGTTTGTCTCCATCAAAAGATCAACAAGGAGGATCAAATGTCCTTCTTGTTAGTAATGAAGATCACTTCATGGAATTTCAGAGGCATTAATGCCTCTGATAAAAGAAATAGAATCAAATCGATGATTGATTCTATTCATGCAGACATTGTCCTATTGCAAGAAACAAAAATGTCCCAAGAAAACTTTACAAAATCAGTTGGCAAATGGGCTTCTTGGGAATCTATTCACCAGCAAGGGATAGGAACCTCTAGAGGATTAGCTATCTTATGCAACCCAAAAACCATCCAAGGGAGACTGATTGGGCAGGACTCTAACTGGCAACTTTTAAAGATGAACAATTTTGACTTCTCTTTAGTGTTGATTAATGTTTATGGGCCCACTTCCACACAAGATAAACAGAAGTTATGGGCACACATAACACAATTAATTCAAACCCATAGTGATCACAATGTAGTTTTAGGAGGATATTTCAATCCTATTCTCTGGATAGAGGAAAAATTTGGTGGAATATGCCCTCCTCTAAGAACCATACAAGATTTCTGCTCTTTGCTGAATGACAACAACTTAATGGATGTAATCCCAACAAATGGAACCTACACCTGGATAAATAAGAGAGCTAAATTTGCACAAATAGCTTCCAGATTAGACAGGCTTCTAATATCACAAGATTGGAAGCTTATTAATGTTCAATTCCAATTGGAAATCTTATATGTTCTAGGTTCTGATCACTTTTCGATAGTGCTATCTATTGACAATACAGTCGCACTCACAGGGCATAAACCTTCCTTCAAGTTTGGAAGAATGTGGCTTAGACACCCAAACTTCATCCCTCTGCTAAAATAATGGTGGGTTAGCTCTCCATTTGTGGACAGTTCAAAAATGCACCAGTTTGCCATGAAACTCAAATACATCAAAGGCCACATCAAAAAATGGAATGAGAAAGTGTTCAAAAACATTTTTCAGCAAAAAGATATAGTAAAGCAAAAGCTAGCAGACATATATGAGAAAACCATACAGCAAGGTATGGACAATGGCTCATACCTTAAGAATAAAGAATTACAACAAGAATGGGAAGAGCTATGTAGCAGGGAGGAAGAATACTGGAGACAAAAAATCCCATGAGCTATGGCTACGAGAAGGGGATAAGAATACAAAAAAATTTCATGCTTCAGCCAAGCAGAAGCGAGTAGCTGGCACAATTTTCACCATTTCAAAACACACAATGGGTAAGGTCTTGTCAAATGCCTAGGATATCAAACAAGAAGGGGTCAACTTCTACAAGAACCTCCTATCCCTGGACTAGGACCCTTGTCCATCACAAGAAAAACTGGATGAAATATTGGAAGCCATTCCGGTATTAATCACACAACAAGATAATGACATCCTCATGGCCCCATTTACTATTCAGGAACTCAGACATGTAGTCTTCTCGCTGCCTCCAGACAAAGCTCTGGGCCTAGATGGTTACACTACTCTATTCTTCCAAACATTTTGGGATATTATTGGCGTGTAATTGTTAGCAGCAGTAGAAGAATCAAGGAAAAATAAGGCTATGCTAAAATACTTTAACACTACGAACATTACTATCATTCCAAAGGTTAAAAATCCTAAAACATTTGCATATTTCCACCCCATATCACTGTGCAATACAACCTACAAGATTATAACCAAAGCCATCTACTTAAGACTCCAACACCTCATCCCTTCAATTATATCTCCAGAACAAGGAGGTTTTGTTCCAGGAAGGGAAACTATGGAAGGAGCTCTGGTTGCCCATGAAGTCCTCCATTCAATTAATGAAAACCAGTCCTCCAAGTTTGTCATCAAACTGGACATGATGAAGGCCTATGATAGAGTATCTTGAAATTTTATTTTTCAAGTTCTTCATTGGTTTGGGTTCTCAAGGCATTAGTGTAAATGGATAGGGGCATGTGTTGCAGGGGCTTGGTATTCTGTCATCATAAATGGAACATCAGTGGGTTTTTTCTCCTCTACTCAAGGTGTTAGATAGGGTGACCCTTTGTCTCCCATTTTGTTCATAATTATGGTAGAAGCATTGAGTAGAACAATCAAGAAACAATAATCATTGGGAACATGGATCGGTGCTCAGATTGGAGAAACAGGCATTTCAGTTACACATTCACTATTTGCAGATGATACACTACTGTTTGGTAAATCCCATGTCAAAGAAGCTAGGAAAATTAAATATGTCTTAGATCTCTATTTAGTTGCCTCAGGATAGAAAGTGAATGTCCAAAAATCACAACTTTACTTGTTCAACAGAAATCATATCATGTTGGATAGGATTTTCTGAATCCTACAGTTCTCGGTTGACATTTTACCATCAACTTACCTAGGGATCCCCTTCTTTGTGGGAAAAAATAAACTAGGATACTGGTCCTTGGTCATCGAAATAATAAAAAATAGAGTTCTTTCCTGGAAGGCTAGGTGGCTATCTTTATCAGGAACAATCCTTCTTATCAAGTGTGTTCTTTCAGCAATCCCCAATTACTACCTTGCTGTCCTTAAAGCGCCATCGACCATAATTCAACAAATCCAAAAAATTATTAGAGAATTATTATGGACTAGGAACATGAATAATGGAAAGAAGATCTCGCTTATTTCACTTTAGGATATGTCACAAGGACCAACTAGAGGAGGTGTAGGATTGCATGATTTACATAACAGGAATAGAGCTTTTGGGGGAAATCTTTTGTGGCAAATGTATACTAAACCAAATAGTAAATGGTGTCAAATCATGCAAAAGAAATACCTAGATAACCAAAATCCAACAAGAGTATTATCCCTGGCAGACCCACCCAATGGATCTGCAATTTGGAATTTTATGATGTCAACTAGAGATTTGGTCTACAACTATGTTACATGCGAGGTTAACAGTGGTTCAAATGTTAAATTCTGGAGAGACTCCTGGAGTGGCCACCCTACCTTGGTATCTCCAGAGATTCCACAAGATATTATAAACACTATAGAAGACAAATTGGGAATTTACCTCATCAACTATGTTTTGGTTGTTAAAAATTATTGAGGCAAAGTCATCTGGAAGGATCTGGAAGACCTAAACCTTTCAAGACAAGATGCTGAAACACTCAAGAACATAATGGTAGCTAGGTAGATCTACCTATCAAAAAAAGTAGATAGGTTGGTATGGGCCCTAGAAAAAAATGGAAAATATTCTATTCAAGAGGAATATAGAATTCTTTAGAACTTAGAAAATG
Source organism: Thuja plicata (assembly GCA_018584345.1). Taxonomy (NCBI): domain Eukaryota; kingdom Viridiplantae; phylum Streptophyta; class Pinopsida; order Cupressales; family Cupressaceae; genus Thuja; species Thuja plicata. The sequence continues at coordinate 720,924 of MU228505.1, forward strand.
ATAAGGTCCAGGCAAGAGCATACAATTTTTGCTGGAACCAAGCTGTTCTACCTAAGGCAGGGTGCTTTGCATGGCTAGCCTTAAGAAACAGGATTCTCACCAGTGATCGATCATTACAAAAATTTTGAATTGCACAAGCCTTTAAGTGTAAATTGTGTGATGCCCAGATTGAAATGGTGGACCATTTTCTCCTGTAATGTCCCTTTGCAAATGAATATTGGACTTTTGTTCTTAAAAAACTATGCTTATACACCCCTCTGCCTAGTAAATTGTGGGATTTATTCCATTCTTGGCCCAATTTGCATAGTGGCTCACTATTTGCAAATATCTGGAAGTGTACACCAGTGCTTATTGTATGGTCAATCTGGTGGGAAATAAATAAAAGGATTTTTTGAAATGAGTAGTCAAATTTAGAAAAATTTCTACAAGGATTAGAAAAATCAATATCGAAAGTTGTAAATGCCAGCATTTTTAGATGTGGATACAATCCAGTACTGTCATCATGGGATAGTAGCATCATGAGAACTTGGGGGTACCTCAGTATACCAATGGGATTGGGTGCATCTAAAAAGGTACCATGTCTAGTTGATAGATCAAATATCAAATGGCATCCCCCCGATCAATAGGTAATGAAAATAAATTTCGATGGAGCATCTCATGGTAACCCAGGAATATTAGGATTGGGTGCATGCATCAGGGATTTGCATGGAAATTTAGTAGCATGCATTTCCTCCCCATTGCCGGTAGGATCAAATAATATAGCAGAAGCACAAGCAATGCTTGCAGGACTAATACTAGCAAAAAAATGTGGAATCACCGACATACATGTTGAAGGTGACTCCATGGTTATAATTAATGCCTGCATCAAAATATCTACCCACAACTCACAATTAGAATACATCCTAAAGAAAATTTTGTGATTATTGGACACCTTCTGAAAAACATTCCTCTCCCATACATTACGAGAAGGAAATCGGGTTGCAGACTATCCAGCCAACTTTGGCTGTGAGGGTGTGGATATTACACTTATAATGCCAAGTGTAATCCTAGGAGATATGTTTAAATTAAATAGATTAGTGCAATTAGATCAATCGAGAATTGCACATAATGATGTATAAAATGAACATTCACATAGCTGCAAAGTACGCTAGTGACAGGATCAGTTTTAAGCATATAGATGATGTCATCAACACGCACACATGAGGGTATGTGGTAATCAAGGTGAGAAAAGCTACCCAAGTGATGTAAAATAATTAATCCTCCATGTGGGAATTGAATTCCAGAATGAACAATGATCTTTAATAGGTGATGGGTTGATGTCAAGGTGAAAAAGGAAGTACACCTAATTAATGCAATTATGATGCAAAGCTAGGCATTTCAAAAAAGAGGATCCCAGAACTTAGTGTCACCATATCCATTGCGCGTGCCCGCCTTCAACCAGGGAAATCTAGAGTGCAAATAGTGTCAAATTAGAGTTAATTGCAATAAAGACACACTCATTTATGTGCCTTGATGAAGCCATCAAAGCACTTTGCATATCTTATTTAAACACTTCACGACACAATGTGTAACACAAGCATTAGAGTATGGATTTTATGGTAGAGGTACGTGTTACTTTCCAGTCTTGTGCTACCCATCATTCTGAACTATTGCCAAAAAATTATAGAATTTAGCTACCATCCAACATAAATGAAGACGTGCTCCCAATGTGCATCAATGATCAAGAGATGGATGAAATGTTTATGGTGCACTCCAATGCCATTCGACGCGCAATCATAGAGGTAAAAGGTCATGAGAACTTTGACCCACAAACTAAACAATTTATGTTTCCTTCACAGCTAGTGTCTATATTTATGTCGAATGCAATGGACCTCCTTCAGTCCCCTCATTTATTAGAAATTTTGGCATTCAAAGTGGTTCATAAGAAGTTTTGGGTTGCCAAAAAACTAAAGCATGCTATGCAAAATTGTGACCTCTGGAATGGCCATGTGTTGATTGGGGGTTTGTTTACCACACATCAAATCCTACACAACCATGGATTCTTAGTGGTGTTTAATGGAGCCAAGAGGGCAATAGAAATGCAGAATGCACAGATCATGAGAAATGCACTCCAAGAGAATGGGCATGTCCATGGCCTTTTGTTGGAGGGGAAAACAATGACTATGGTTCTCGTGTTGATAGACCTTCTGGGGTTACCAAATTTATCACGGATGCCTAGGCACATCAATCCCCAGAGACCTCATGTAAGGCATGAAGAAACCCCAAGCTTCAATCTATAGTGAAAAGATATTTGGGCCCATGAGAACAGACCCAGTTTACAAACTTCCCACCATTTAGATTGGGTGTCGGGTGTAGCATCCAAATGGGTGTCGGGTGCTGCAACCAATTTGGGTTGGGAAGGAAAAAATTAGGAAGCACATGGAAGCGGGTGGGTTACCAAATCCCTAGAACCAAAACCAACTGGATGTTCTTCAGGTTGGGGGCCATGATATATGACACCACACGAGCAGAAGAATATGGAAAATTGTGGTTGGGATATGGCTGCAACAGAGGAAGGAGAAATGGTGTCAGTTGTGGAGTGGCCACACCAATCACATCACTCTGCGGAATATGCTGCAATGCAAGAGTAAAGAAAGTAACTACTGGTGAAGAAATTTTTTGCAAATATGTAGTCATTGATATAGTTCATATCTCGACCATGCCTGATTTTGTAGAGTGTTAAGTTTTATGTTATAATGGGCTTGAGAAGATCTAAAATTTTATTTTGGGCTATCTATGGGTTGCATACCATGGTTTGGGATATCGGTGTTAATGGTGCCCGATGATGACTAGAACCGACACCAACACTAACCAGAACCAACACCGACACTGACCAGAACTGACATCGACACCGACTAGAACCGACACCGATAATGGCCAAAACTGACACTAATGACAATAGAAACTGTCACCGATGCTACAAAGAACTGACACCGATAGACTGACCAAGATAACTGACAAGTGATCCCGGCTAGCAAGGTTACCCGATTGACAGTACCGATGACCTGAACTGGCCAGACGGTTTTATATAAATAATGATTGGAAAGAATGACTAATGTAGAAGGGTGGTTATTTTGTTCTTGAATATAAATAATGTATTGTATCTAAGCAAGGATTCTAGGTTTTCTTGCTGGTTCTTTCCTGGATGAGCTCTTGAACCAGCTTTTATTATTTAATATAAATATTTAGTGGCTCGTCCACTTTTTCCTAAAAAAAATAAAATAATAAACCATAAATAAAAATTGTCATAAAGAAAATAGACATAAAATTCTTGGTGACTAATCCCATTTGAAATAAATAACCAAAAATTGCTAAGCCCACACAACATGTGGAATGTCCCACCAAGAAAATAAATAAAGAGTTCAAGAAAGTCATGCACAAACAAGATGGTTGAAAACAAACACTTTAGAGGGAGTATCCACCACAGGATTTTTAGGCACCACTTTTGAGGAGATAGGACGCATACCCAACACTCACTTATCAACCATAGATACAATCGTACCCCTACTATGCACCACTATACTATTGGTAACTACAGCAATAAATGAAGTTCATCTTATATTTCTAACATAATACTTTCCAAGATGCAAGATATCACCTCTCTATCATTTTCCTAAGAATCATGGCTAGTTAGCATCATAATACCTAAACACTCAGAGGAAAAACTCATCATACTCATAATGTGCTTGTTTTGTGATCACATGGGTCCTTCTAAAAATTGAAGTACACTCCACTTATAAAGGTCCTATAATACTATGATGCACGAAAAGAGTGGAATTTACAAGGACAAGATACTAGGTACACAAGTTGTCCAAACAGGGAATAACACATCAAAACTCACACATCTGCAAGAAGATCACGTCCTTTCCTAAAGTACTATGAGGAAAAGGAATATGAACCCAAGCTATACCATCTTATTTATTCACTCTTCCATCCACCCAAAGGAAAATTCTTTCTATAAACTTCACTATGGTGCACAAATATTAGTCTGCAAGTGGACCCATGACTTTGCAAAAATTCAAGGCTTCCAAGCACATCCTAATTATATTTTTATTTCACTCATACTGATACCGTAACAGGGTATGCACATTACTTTTCAGTCCTTAAGGAGAAAGTCAATAGTCCCTCAATCCTCGCAGAGACACCATGAAAAAAATGGATCTCAAATGGTCACACAACCAAGCAAGCTACTCATGGAGTCATAAGCATTTTTGTCAACATGGGGTCGACTCAGTAATACAAATTATTGAGTTATTTGAGTGGTATCACTACCATGATGGCTAAATATCCACACCACCGATGAAATAAGGTTCACTAAACACCCAACTACCTAGCACGTGCTAACCAATCAAATCAAAGAGCTTGAAAGAGATGACCACCTAGGGGAATTAACTCAATGAAGAAGTTGTATCAACCTAGGAAGTACTCCTTCATTTACCCCATGCTACTAGGGTTGTAACCCAAGAAGTTATTCCAAAATTATTGTTCTTGGGCACTCAAATATTAGGTCCTCCTAAGGTTACCACTAGCACATTTCCACACAACTAGAGGTTTCCTCCCAAAGCACCAATTAATTCTAAGTGAAGTGTGATGGTTAAAGGTCCCAAGTGTTGAACATCACTCTAATACCAAAATGTCATTCCCAAAATAACTCTATGTTTAGATGATCATAATAGTTTGCAACTATAATGTTGAAATAACTCTATGTTTACTAGGTTAGTTGACCATGTGCTAAAATGATTTAATCCTCAAGGGCAATCATGACAAGCTCTAGCTTGGAAACATCCCTTGGTTGGCCAAATCTAAATAAGCTATCTATCTTGATTATGTAGGTTTTAGTTTAATTACAAATGTCTTAAAGAGGTGAGAATAAACTAGATTGAACTTTAACTTAATATTTATGTTTAAACAACAAGGAATTCACATTACTTAACTCAAACAAATAAACCTCTAAGGATGTCCACTTATAGCTTTAGGCTCATTAAAATGTCTACAAGGGGGCGTAATAAATTTAAAAGGATACCATGAATAAGGTTTCACAAGACATTCATAAGTTTAAGTTTATAAAATTTTCATTGGGGTTAAAACTGAGATTATATAGATTAAGGGCTTGTTACGAATAAACATCAATTTACCCCTTTATTACTTTAATAATAAAACTCAAAAATTTAAAATAAGAGGGAACTTTAGGGTTCGACTTAATACTAATAATTAATTTAGATATTATTAAAATTATAATATTATTGGTGCAAGAGCACCCTAGGTAAGTGATGCAGGAGCATCTTGGGTGTAAGGGCAATCTTGCATCACCCAAAAATATTTATGTTTTCTTTTCAATAAGGGCTACCTTGTGCAAATTTGCTATTTATGGAAACTTGCTATTTTTAGTAAGTTGGTCATATGATCTCAGAATGTTCTGATTTTGCATGTAGAGGTTCATCTCAGTCATATCAGCCTGCCAGTAAAGTTTGATGGCTAGATCAGGTCTAGTTTTGAAGATATTGAAAATTTTCGGTATTGAAAACAGGGTACAGAAACTTCAAGCTCAGTTTTGAAGGCTTTAGAGGCCCCGGATGAGGTCAAAACTTGGGCTAAATGAAGCTTGCTTAATTTAGATGTTGTAGAGCGCTTCGTGGCATTTTTGAAATGGGGTTATAATAGTCAATCGGGTCAACTGGTGATGACTTATGGTCTCCGAAAGTTGGGCCACCTGAAATAGCAAAAAATAATTTTCCTTCAAAATTTTTGTTCGGGTTTCAA
>MU228505.1:731548-751518 GCA_018584345.1 Thuja plicata
AGAATATCTGGTCAAGTGGAAAGGATGACCTGTTGAAGATTCATCATGGCTGACAAGGGAGGAGGTTAACCGTCTTGGTTTTCCTCTGCACACCTGAGTCATGACAGGGTCACTTCTCAAATTACCTCGGGTGTCTGATGCAGGATCATCCTGGGTGTAAGGGCAATCTTGCAACACCCAAAAATATTTCTGTTTTCTTTTCAATAAGGGCTACCTTGTGCAGAGTTGCTATTTATGGAAACTTGCTATTTTTAGTAAGTTGGTCATACGATCTCAGAATGTTCTGATTTTTCATGTGGAGGTTCATCTCAATCATATCAGCCTGCCAATAAAGTTTCATGGCTAGATCAGGTCTAGTTTTGAAGATATTGAAAAAATTTCGGTATTGAAAACAGGGTACAGAAACTTCGAGTTCAGTTTTGAAGGCTTTAGAGGCCCCAGATGAGGTTGAAACTTGGGCTAAATTAAATTTTCTTAATTTGGGCATTGTAGAGTGCTTCGTGGCATTTCCGAAATGGGGTTATAATAGTCAATCGAGTCAACTGGTGATGACTTATGGTCTCCGGAAGTTGGGCCACCTGAAATAGCAGAAAATAATTTTCCTTCAAAATTTTTGTTCTGGTTTCAAAAGTTATTTTGAGCCGACTTTGAAGTACTAAAATGAAAAATAAAATAATTCTAAGTTTGGTAGGCCCTAAGGGCTAAATTTCTGGAACCTTCTCGGGCGGTGGAAATTGCCTATATAAAGAAGGCCCGTAGTGTTGTCTTAGGTAGTTCGGGACAGTTCTAGGTAGATTTGGGTAATAATTTGAGGCTTTGTCCTACAGAATATTGTAAGGGGAATGCCCATGTGGCTTTGCATATTGTAATTCTGTAATTTTTTAATTCCACATTTGTGGAGATAATAAGAAGCCCATTTTCTGTTCTTGCAAATTGTTGTTGCTTCTCTGTTTCTGTTATGTGTGTGTGGCATTAAGGGGAGCACCCTTCATCAGTAAGGCTATATTATAACCTAGGGTTCCTAGTCAAATTTTGGCTTGTAGTGGTCTTAGCCAAACCACTAGATTAATAAGAGGGTTAGTTAGTCCTAGAGTTTGTTTTGATGGTTAGGAGGCTTAACTAGGTCATTTGTAGTCTTTGAGCTATAGTTTGTCTAATTTTGTAAAAGTTGCCCAATTGTAGTAAATGATGTCAAAATAATGCATTTGTGCATTAGAGGGATAAATTGGACAAGAAAGGGGTAGGATAGCTATCTATTGGTCTAGTAAGCATAATAATGCATCTAGTTTATTTTTGTAGTGAGTTGACTAAGTTTGGATGGAAATTTCAAAAGTGGTAAAAAGTTGCTGACAACTTTGAAAAGTTGTTAATGTCGTCATTGACAATATTTCTTGCTCAGGTGCATTTTCAAGCATGTAGTTATGTAACTATTTGAAACAATTGGTGGATGTGAAGACCAGATTCTTAAGGACTCCCTCAACCTTGGTGAAGGGTTGGTTTAATTATTGGAGAAAGGTCATTAATATAGCAGTACAATTTGTGAGAAATTTCTTTTGACAATTTTAAGCTTTTTGAGGTTTTGAAGTGTTTAATGGATTGAATGTGGTTCTGTAACCATCTGAGGATGTATTGGTTTTTATTTCTTTAGTCTTTGTGTGTCTAGATAGTTTTTTTGTTTCTATTTCATATGCTTTTGTAAATTATTTGGTTCTAGCACTATTGTTGGTCTGATCTAGGCACTTTTTTCTTACGGAGTCACAACTCACCTTCCCACTATGGAATCTGTATGGTTCCTTGGGATTTGTGAGATGACTCCTTGTACTTTAATTGTATAGAAGCTTGGGACCTGGAAAGCAAGTTGGCTATTTTTGCAGTGATGGCCTAGGCGAGCTAGAGGAGCATGGCTAGGGATCATAGCGGATTACAAAAGCAATTAGAGTGATTGAATTCATTGGTTGCTTCAATCTGAGCATGTGGAGGGAAGGATATGTGTGTGTGTGTGGAAGCCCTATTTCCAAGGAGAAGTTCTGGTGAAGAGTTCTTCAAGTTGAAAGAGAAAACCCTTGTGAAGGTAGACTGGACATTGGGAAACCCTTGTGAAGTTAGACTGAACATTGGGAAACCCTTGATTTTAGGCTTGATGATAGCAACCCATTGTACATACAGTTTGGGGAAGTAAAATATAATAAATCTTTAAGGTCTTCTAAAAGGGTGTCAGGATCTGAACCTTTTTTTCCACCTTGTTAATCAAATTTTGGAGTTATGTTCCAAAAGTTGTGTAATAAGGCCTAATTTCTTGTAGCCATGTTTTGTGCAAATCCAAGCAAGTTATTGAAATTGATAAGGATTTCATTGCAAATTTGTGTTGTTAGGAATTTTCATGGACCCAATGCCCTAGGAAAGAATCTTCCTCTCCCTTGGTGATCATTTTTGGTATCTATGAACATTTGGTGTGAATGATGCAAGAAGACATCCATGGGGTATGTTGGTGTTTGAGTTGATTTACTTAATGGTGTAGAAAAATTGAATAGGTAAAGGATTTAGAATAGAATCCTTGTGAATTATGGTTTTTTAATGGACCCTAATAGGATATAGAAGTGGCCTAGAGAAAACCATAGGAGATGGTAGGGTTGGAGAGAAAGATTTTTTATTACATCAGATTGGTATAATAGCAAGTTAAAGATTTGGGATTCTATGTATGTCTCTATATACTGGTGAATCAGTAGGGGAGATCAGTATGGTGACAAATGAAGAGTTATCTAAAGAGATGGGTGAGAAAAAGGAGAAAAATAGAATCCTTAAAGAAGCCCTATATGAGATGAGAATAAAAATACAAGAACTTGTTGATGGAGCCAAGAATAAAGGCAAAGAAGGTGAAAGTAGTGATAGACGTAAAAAGCATATTGATGAGGAAGATATCATTCCTAAACCAGACCCTCCTTTGAATGAAGAACCATTCTTGAAAGCCATCAAGGAACTAGGTGGAAAGGAACTAGAAGGTGTACCACTCTTTAGTGTGAAAATGGACATTGAGACAGTGGTGGAATGGATTGAGGGGATGGAAAACCATTTTGAGTGTGAAGGTGTTACAAAGGCACAAAAAATAAAGGTTGTAAATTCAAGGCGAAGAGCAGCATTGACATGGTGGAAGTATCTAGAAGATGAAAGATTTAGAATGGGTAAACAACCTATAGCTAACTGGAAAGCCATGGTGACTAAAGTGAAAGAAAATTATTTTCCAGAAGACTATGAAATACAACTTCATTGAAAGAGACAAGGTCTAAAGAAAAAATATTTGGATGTGCCTCTTATACAAAGGAGTTTTAGAAGTTATGTCCTAGGTGAAAGATTCAAGCAGAGGAACCTATCAAGGTAGAAAGATACTTGGGTGGTCTAAAATGGAACATCCAAGAGAGATAAGTTTGTGGACTCCAACTACTATTCAGAAGTGCCACCAATTAGATCTTAAGGTGGAAGAAAGGAATAGAAAGAAAGGAGACTCTAATTTTAGAGGAAGAGGTAGAGGAAGAGACTAAGGAGTTCATAGAGGTGGTTATCAAGGCAGAGGTAATGAAAAAAGAAACCAGGGAGATTCCAAGTTGACAGAGCATGGTAGTGAAAATACTCCAAGAGGGGTTTATACCAGAGGTAGAGGTACTCAAGGAGGCTCTAGTAGAGGAAGGGGTTTAGGTCGAAGCAACTCATACTTTGCAAGTATGAAATATTATAATTGTGGTCAATTGGGTGACCCGACCTATAGATTCCCTTATAGGGATACTTCATCAAACAATGGTAAAAGGACTAAATATGCTCATGAAGACACAAAAAGAGTCAAGACACCTCAGGTTGATCACATTGAGTTAGAGATGGGAAAAAACCTATCTTTTAGAAGAGTTGTGATTAGGCAGCTAGTCAAGGATGAACCTAAGCATAGGAGAGATTTGTTTAGAGTTAGATGTAAAATTATTGGCAAAGTTTGCAAAGCTACTATGGATTCAGGCTCCATAGACAATATCATATCAGAGTAAGCTATAAAAAAACTCAAATTTACAAATTTACATCACGTCAATCCATATAGGGTGACATTGTTGAACAAAGGACAGAGTGTGTTGGTGAATGAGCAGACTTGGGTAGAGTACTCTATTGCAGGGTATAAAGAAAAGTTGACTTGTGATGTGTTTCCTATGGATGCATGCCATTTTCTATTGGGAAGGCCTTGGAAATATGATTGGGGTGTAGTGTATGATGGAAAGGAGAATTCAATATGTTTCAAGAAAGATAGCAAAAATTTCAAGATTCAGTTCTTTTTGGATGAAGATGAGCCACGACCCAAGACCCCTAGTATTGTTTTCTGTAGTAGAAAGGAGTTCATTAATAACCTTAAGGATGTAGGAAGTGAAGGGTATGCTATCATTCTCAAGCCTAAGGAGGAAGAGAAGCCTAAACAAGATCCTTTTCCATCATAAATTAGAGAGTTACTTGACAAGTATAAAGATATAGTCAGTGATGATACTCCTGCAACTTTACCTCCTAGAAGAGTGATAAGTCATCAAATTGACTTTGTACCTAGTGCATCATTGCCAAATAAGGCAGCTTATAAGCTTACTCTTGATCATAACCAAGAAGTGGCTAGACAAGTGAAGGAGTTATTAGACCAAGGACTAATAAAGAAGAGCTTCCGTCCATGTGTCATACCTCTAATTTTAGCATCCAAGAAAGGTGGTAAGTGGAGACTTCACACTGACTCTAGGGAAATTAATAGGATTACAATTAGATATAGATTTCCTATTCCTAGAATTGAGGATTTGATGGACTGTCTTGGAGGGAAAATTACTTCACTAAATTGGACCTCAAAAGTGGGTACCCGCAAATTAGAATCAAAGATGGGGATGAATGGAAGACAAATTTTAAGACTACTGATGGGTTGTATGAGTGGAGAGCTATGCCATTTGGTCTTTAAAATTCCCCTAGCACATTCATGAGGCACATGAATGAAGTGCTTAAGGATTTCACATGGATATTTGTGGTAGTGTATCTAGATGATATACTCATATTTAGCAAGACAACAGAGGAGAATTTGAAGCATGTGGAGATGGTACTCAAAAGGTTGCAAGAGGAGAAGTTATCCATAAATCTAGAGAAGTGTGAGTTCTTCAAGAAAGAGCTTGTGTATTTGGGATTTTTTGTATCCCAAGGTTCATTGAAGATGGACCCAAGCAAGATGGAAGCTATTATAAATTGGCCTACACCAACAATAGGGATAGAGGTAAGGATCTTTCGTGGGTTAGCTCAGTTTTACAAAAAAATTCTAAGAAATTTCAGTGGTATTTGTGCATCAATGCTAGAGACCATCAAGGGTGGTCTAAAGACTAAGTTTATGAGGACCTATGAAGTAGGAATATCATTTGAAAATTTGAAGGAGAAAGTAGCAACACAACCTATCCTTAGATTGCCTAGTTTTGTTAAATTATTTACTTTGGAGTGTGACGCAAGTGGAATGTCAGGAAGGTAGACCAGTAGCCTTCTTCAGTGAGAAGTTAAATGAAGCCAAGAAGAAATATTCTTCATATGACTTGGTATTACATGCCTGAGTTCAGTCTCTAAGTAAGTAGAGACATTACTTTCTACCCAAATAATTTGTAGAGTTTACTGACAACTAGGCCCTTAGCTATATAAATGCACAAGAAAGGCTATGTAATAGACACCTAAAGTGGATGGAATACCTTCAAGCATTCACATTCACAATAAAGCACAAGAAAGGATAGTTGAACAAGGTTGAAGATGCACTAATTAGGAGGATGCTGACCATTCAAGAAGTTCAGTTGAATAGACTTGGGATAGAGAGTTTTGAGGACCTCTATAGGGAAGATGAAGACATTGGTCAGCCTAAAAGGTATGTTCTAGTTTTTAGAATCACTTTCACACTAAGTTCTATGGTTTTACCTTCTAAAGTGGGTTGTTGTTTAGGGGAAACCATTTGTGTGTTCCTAAGGGTTCAATGAGAGATAATCTCATTCAAGAGAAACATAATGGTAGCTTGAGTGGCCATTTTGGTGTGAACAAAACCATAGATTTAGTCCAAAGGTTTTACCATTGGCCAAAGTTGGTAAGATATGTGACCAAATATGTTGAGCAATGTGTAGTGTGCATGAAAGAAAAAGGAGGAGCTAGCAATGGAGGTTTGTGTCAACCTTTTCCAATCTCTAATAGACCATGGGAGTTTGTTAGCATGGATTTCATTGTAGGACTACCTAAGACAAAACATGGACATGATAGTATATATTTTGTGGTAGATAGATTTAGTAAAATGGGTCATTTTATACCTTGTCAAACTACTCCTGATGCTAGTAACATTGCACATTTTTTTTTTAAGGAGATTTTAAGAATCCATGGACTACCCCTAAGAATTGTATCAGATAGGGATGTCAAGTTCATTAGACATTTCTGGAAAACACTATGGAGCAGATTGGGTGCTAACCTATCATTTGGTTCAACTTACCACCCTCAAACTGATGGTAAAACTAACATGGTTAACAGAGTGCTTGGTAACTTATTAAGGTGCCTAACTAAGGAATATGGAGATACATGGGATGTGGTCATTCCCCAAGTAGAATAGCATATTATGAAAGTGTGAACAAAACAACAAGTAGGAGCCCATTTGAAGTTGTTTATGGGATGCACCCAAGGGGTGTGTGTGAGATTAGAGACCTTGGAGCCATGGATTATAGAAGTATTCATGCTAAAGACTTCACTCAAACCATGAAGGAGATTCAATAGAAGGTGAAGAGGACTATACTGGAGTCTACTAAAAAATTTAAGGCTAAAGTGGATGAGAAGAGAAAGGATGTTAAATTTGAGGTAGGGGACTATGTCATGGTACATTTGAATAGATCTAGGTTGTAGAAAGGAGTTCCTACCAAACTATAGATGAAGAGAGTGGGACCCTGCAAAATATTAGCCAAGTATGGGACTAATGCCTACAAAGTGGATCTACCTCCTGATTTTAGCATCTCACCTATTTTCAATGTGATAGACTTAGTCATGTTTTAAGGACTTTAATTAAGGTTAATTTGAACAAACAGGAGGTTGGAAAAGATGTAGAACCTAATGTTATACCTCCCAAGCTATAAACAGAACTAGAAAAGTTATTGGATTCAAGGGTCAAGAAGAGAACCATACATAAGTTGTACATGGAACATCTCATCAAGCGGAAGCACAAGCCAGATTCAGAGGCAACATGGGTTGCAGCTACAGACTTCAATAATTTGGGCATTGTGGATGATATCTTTTCCACAGGTATGAAATTACTTTCCTTTGTGGGGAGTTTGGTGCAAGAGCACCCTAGGTAAGGCTATATTGTAACCTAGGGTTCCTAGGAAAATTTTGTCTTGTAGTGGTCTTTGCCAAACCACTAGTGAAACAAGAGGTTTAGTTAGTCCTAGAGTGTGTTTTTATGGCCAGGAGGCCTAACTAGGTTATTTTTAGTCTTTGAGCTATAGTTTGTCTAATTTTGCAAAAGTTGCCCAATTGTAGTAAATGTTGTCAAAACAGTGCATTTGTGCATTACAGGGATAAATTGGACAAGAAAGGGGTAGGATATTTATCTCTTGGTCTAGTAAGCATAATCATGTATCTAGTTGAGTTTTATAGTGAGTTCACTAAGTTTGAATGGAAATTGCCAAAGTGGTAAAAAGTTGCTGACAACTTTGAAAAGTTGTCAATATTGTCATTACCAACATTTCTTACTCATGTGCATTTTCAAGCATGTAGTTATGTAACTATTTGAAAAATTTGGTCGATGTGAATACCAGGTACTTAAGGACTCCCTCAACCTTGGTGAAGGGTTGGTTGAAGTATTGGAGAAAGGTGATTAATATAGCAGTACTGTTTGTGAGCAATTTTTTTTGACAGTTTTAATCTTTTTGAGGTTTTGAAGTGTTCAATGTATTGAATTTGGTTATGTAACCATTTGAGGATGTAGTTTTTGTTATTTCTTTAGTTTGTGTGAGGCTAGATAGTTTTTTTCTTTCTATTTCATAAGCTTTTGTAAATTATTTGGTTATAGCACTATCGCTGGTCTGATCCGGGAATTTTTTGCTTATGGAGTCATAACTCACCTTCCCACGGTGGAATCTATATGGTTCCTTGGGATTTTTTAGATGACTCCTTGTAATTTAATTTTATAGAAGTTTGGGCTGTGGAAAGCAAGTTTCTATTTTTGTAGTGATGCCCTAGGCAAGCTAGAGGAGCATTGTTAGGGATCACAGTGGATTACAGAAGCAATTAGAGTGATTGAATGCATTGGTTTCTTCAATTTGAGCATGTGTAGGGAAGTATATGTGTGTGCGGAAGCCCCATGTCAAAGGATAAGTTCTAGTGAAGAGTTCTTCAAGGTGAAAGAGAAAACCCTTGTGAAGGTAGTCTGAACATTGGGAAACCCTCAATTTTAGGCTTCATTATAGAAACCTACTGTACAGATAGTTTGGGGAATTAAAGCCTAATAAATCTTTAAGGTCTTCAAAAAGTGTGTCAGGATCTGAACCTTGTTTTCCACCTTGTTGAGAAAATTTTTGAGTTATGTTCCAAAAGGTGTGTAATTAGGCCTAATTCCTTGTAGCCATGTTTTGTGAAAATCCAAGAAATTTCTTGAAATCAATAAGGATTTCATTGCAACTTTGTGTTATTAGTAATTGTAATGGACCCAATGCCCTAGAAAAGAACCTTCCTCTCCCTTAGTGATCATTTATGGTCATGTGTGAACATTTGGTGTGAATGATGCAAGAAGATATCCATGGGGTATGTTGGTGTTTGAGTTGATTTCCTTAATGGTGTAGACAAATTGAATAGGTGAAGGATTGATAATAGAATCCTTGTGAATTAGGGTTTGTAAGGGACCCTAAAGGCTAGAGAAGTGGCCTAGAGAAGACCATAGGAGAAGGTAGGGTTGGAGAGAAAGATTTGTCATTACATCAATTATCATAGTATTAATTTATTTCATACATAAATATTTCACTACTAAGTCACCTCAAAACGTATTCACTAAATAAATTTTAAGAGAAGCCACATCAATATCCCCTAGGATACTTGTCCCTATATTCTAAAAATTCTTTAGTTTTAACGAATTAAACACACATTTAAGATTAAATTAAAACTAAATTACCATATACTTGTTTTAATTGAAAACTATAGAATTAAGGTTCTATAACCATTATCAAAATAATATTCCTACATTTTAATTACTTCAACTTTTTAAATCCACTTATTCAAAATAAATTTCCACATTCAAATTTTAAAGGAGAAATTCTAATTAAATTAAAACAAATTTAAGATGCACCCATTAAAAATATATTAAAGTTTAAACTTATCCAACCAACCCTCTATTAGGGTTATCCCTAGCCCTAATTTGAATTAGGGTTGGGCTGTAAAATAAAAATTCAAATTTTAAGCCCTAATTGTTTCATATATAAAATAATCTCACAAAACCCTCATTCTAATGAACTAACACTTATACAATACCATGAATGAAGGAAACACTTGCCACCCATGGCACTAAATAAGGTAATTACCCAATGATAAAAAATAATGTTACATACCATTTGAAGCAAGAGTGAGATTGTATCTAAAAACATCAATTTATCCCATTGGATATGGAGAATAAAAATTTATGTAGAAATATATAAAGATGATCAATCTCCTAGAAAATTATAATAGTATATTTAAATTCAAGAAAAATAAGGTAATGAGTTTCCTTCAGGTTCCTGCAAAAGCCAATTACCATCAATTCCCTTGTTAGCCAAAATATCTACAACCATGTTAGCTTCACAATAATAACGTTTAAACTCATCATGCTGAAAATAAGAAAATTTCATCATGACAAGGTCTATTGTAAATTGCAATTTACAACAAGAAAATTTCTTAGCCGGTGAAATATTATAAATAATCATAGAGTCGCCTTTAATGATAAGATAAGGAATATTCAAAGATGGAGCATAATTTAAACGATGGAGAAGTGCTTCAAATTCTACAACATTATTTGTATCAGGTGAAATCTTCATACATATGGCTTTAACTACTTTGTCATAAGAGTTTCTTATGACCACCCTAGCCTCACAAATACAAAGATTACCCCTAGAAGCCCCATCATAGTTAAACTTATGAAAACCTGGAGGAGGGGGGGACCATTTTTCCTGAGCACAAGATAAGAGAAATGAATTATTAGGTTAAAAACCATGGGGCATAATTCTTTGCAGAAGTGACCAATGATCATGAATAAAGAAGTCCCATTTAGTGAAAGATTTGGAAGATTTGATAGTTTTAATATGATATGATAACATGACTTAAGATATAGATTTCTCACTTTCAAAGATTCCATTATCCCAAGAAGCATGCTTATTTCTAAACACCCTTTGATTACGCTCAAGACAAATAGACCAGATTACAATGGAAGGAATTATATCCCAAAGGGGGGAAAAGGTAGAACATCTAGGTAAGAAGGCCCATTCCTTGAAATGATCAGACAAGTTAGGGCCAATAGCTATAATCCACCCTAATCTATGAAATATCCAATACCAACAATCCAACAAAAAAGGCAATGAAGAAATAAATAGTTCATCATTTCCATGAAATAACCACAAACAATGCAAGGAATTATATTTGTTATCCCCAATCTGTCTTACTTGTTAATACTCTATCCCACTACTATATTTGGGGACAAATTTTGATGGCAACTTCTGATGGATGAATGTTTCTTGTGAATTTGGGTTTTTTTTGTAATAGTCCCCAATGGTGTCAAAATTCTGATAAGTTTTAAATAGACCATCAGAATTTTGACAGTTGGAAGCTATACATGAAAAAAAATTGAAACCAAATCATATTACGGAATATTGAAGATGGTACTATCACACAGGAGACAAGGAAGTTGATCAAGAGATATTGTCTGTTGCTGCTAGTCCACATGATCTTCTGATCCATTGCAAGGGAGGACATAGTGATATAATGAATAGTATTGTAAACAAATCACCATTAGAACAAATTTTTGTTTAATTTCTATATATGTGTGCCCTTTCTTAGATTAGTTGTTGCGCGCTCTCGCCTAGGCTTCTTCAGCTGCAACTTCACCCATGAGGTCTATCTTATTTATTTTTCAAATTTTTCTGTTCTTGTTCTTTTGTGTTTTATTTTCACTCATAAATTTTAATGTCCAAAGGTTTTAGTTTCATTTGTTTGTGTGCTATCATGAAAACTCTGAGCAACATTTTCCCTTTTTGTTATTTTCTGCTCCATTTATGGTGAAAATATGTGTTTAAGTTATTTTTTGGGGTCGAGATTGGAACTCTTATCATGTTTTGGACTAAACCTAGTCACATTTATAAGTAGATGTTTCTTCTTCAATCATTGGATTCTATTTATAAGTAATGATTCTCTATTTTTTGGGAGTTCATGCAACTAACAATGGATTACAAATCATAGTTTCACCAATATGCATCTCCAGATTAATTTATTGTGACAACAGTTCAAATTTCCTTAAGTATTTCAATTTACATGTATTAAGTTTTTAGATTTATGTTTATTTGTTTGTATGTAGAAAAAATCCACTTGTATAGTCATCGAATAAATTAGTGAAAATTTATGCATGATAATTAGTAGTATTTTTATGAATGTAAACTGCTAGCCTTCCTTAGTTTTCTTCAATGTGTTTTGTTTGATTGATAGAAACAAACAAAAAGACTCTCGAAAGAGGCCTCTAAAAACTAACAAGAGAAACAAATGACCATAATACATAAATAAAAAATTTCAAGAAAAACTTAGTTTCCCCCAAAAGGCAGCATTCACTCATGTTATATGTGTGTGTGTGTGTGTGTGTGTGTGTGTGTGTGTGTGTGTGTGTGTGTTGGAGATTTGTTTCTGTGCAGTTGATTGATTGTATGTTTGTCATTGATGACAACATATAATATATAGTAGTGATTCTTTATGTACTTATAAGAATGATTATATCAATCCTTGTGTAGATATATTAAGGTTGTAGTCATGTTTAGTATGTTATGTTCATACACACAGACTTGGATATGAAGTTTCAGTTGTGTTGTGTAATTCTATTATTGGTAGTTACAGCTCTAGAAGTTTATCTACTCTGAGCCAATGTATTTAACGTGTTTCTTGAGTTTTTCCTATCTTAAGGATATGTGTGTGTATATTCATGATTAGTTATGAGTTAAGTATGTTTGGTTAAATGCGCCTATCACGTAACTTCAGGATCATTCTATTTGAGATGATTTGGTGAAGCCGACTTAGTGAAGCGTCATGTTTGTTCAGTTTGTGTTGCGCGGACTTAATACTGCTTGCATGCTTAGTTAAGCTGACAAAGATATTGTTGAAGTGTTTCCATGAGCCCTCATGACATTCTAATTTGAGGAAGATACTTATAGAAAGTCATTTGTGATACACTAAGTGTGAATGAAAAGAAAGAGACAGAAAAATTACAGAGAAAAATATCAGAGTTGTTTCATTCATCGAGGATCTATGTGAATAAGCAGTTGAAGATTACAATACACTGGACCTGATCAACACAATAGTTCTACTCTACAGTTCATCACCAGATACAGTGTATATCTATTGTATAGAAGATTGTAGCCTTCACCATTGAAGCAGTGAGCTTTTGGACAGTGAGTCCTCACCCCTAATAGGGTTATTTATAAAAGACTCCTAACAGGGTTAGACCCTTAACCAGGTAACTATACATATTTTTTTGTAAACAAAAACTCCTAATAGGGTTGCAAGATCTTCTAACAGGGATTTCTATAAACAAGTATAGTTCATTGTGGGTGCTAATTCCCACCGGGGTTTTTACCATTTGGTTTCCCCATATTCAAATTGTGTGTCGTGTACTATGTTATCTGAATGAGCATTTACTTTATTGTATTCTGAAGTTAAAAAGAGAAAATAATTAAATTTACTGATAACTGATTCACCCCCCCTCTCAGTTATCCTTTGGGACTATTATAACAATTGGTATCAGAGCCAAGTTCCTTAGAGAAGAAGCCTAACAACTTAAGGTAGATCAGATGGCATACTTAAGAAAAGAGATTCCTAAGTTTGATGGAGAGAATTATATGGATTGGAAGAATAAAATGATAACACATCTACAGTGTGTTGATTTTGAAATCTTTGAGATAGCCACACAAGAAGTTGTTATTCCCTCACTTAAATAACTTGCAAAAAATGATGCTACTAGTAGAGAAAAGGAGACATTCACAACTAATGTAATTGCCGAAGAAGCCCTTATAAGTGCCCTATCCGACAATGAATTTTCTAAGATCAAAAAATTAGACAAGGCATACACCATATGGAAGTATTTAGAAGACATGTTTGAAGGAGATATTCAAGAAAGAATGCACGCAAGAATACATGGAAAAAGAAATACAACAGTCTTGAGATGTTACCTGAAGAGAACATTAGAGCCTACAATCAGAGGATAAATGAAGCAGTTTCTGGAATCAGAAAAAATGGTGGAGAAATATCAGAGGAAGATATAATGGACAAGATTTTGACTACTCTAACATCAGACTATGAAAACAAGATCCATATTCTAGAAGAAACTATGCAATTTTGACAAGACTTCAAAAGA
Source organism: Thuja plicata (assembly GCA_018584345.1). Classification (NCBI taxonomy): domain Eukaryota; kingdom Viridiplantae; phylum Streptophyta; class Pinopsida; order Cupressales; family Cupressaceae; genus Thuja; species Thuja plicata. Next base: position 745,173 of record MU228505.1, read on the forward strand.
GAGACTTTGATCAATAAAATATCTGCATTTGAGATATCAAGATTCAAGACTGAACCAAAAGGTGAAACAACCTTCAAAGCATAAGTCCATGGTAAGAAATCTCACATCTCTAGCAATAATGAGAAAGAAGAGGGTGATGAAGAACTACAAGAAATCATAGCTATGATTTCTAAAAGAGAAAAGAAAGGCAAAGGGAAATATGAAGGACAACTTCCATTCAAATGTTTTTATGCGACAAGATCGGCCACTTTGCCTCCAAGTGTCCTACAAGAGTAAAGAAATTCAGACCTGATTATAAACCTAAATAAAAAAATGAATGTTATCATACTGAAGAAGGTGTAACTAATGAAGATTCAGGAGAAGATGAAATTGGATTTGTTTCCCTTAAAGATAAGGAAAAATTGCCTGGGGGTATGTACATTGAAAATGACAAAGAAGCACAGGAGTTAGCCCTAATTTCCAAAGCAGACATCATAACTAATTGGATCATTGACAATGGTTGTTCTCACCACATGATAGGTGATAAAGATAGATTTATTCATCTAGAAAAATTCAAAGGTGGTATGGTTATATTTGGAGATAACACTCCCAAACCTATCATAGGTAGAGGATCAATCACCCTAGATGGAAAGAACAAGATAGATGACATTTTGCATGTTGATGGACTACATCACAATCTACTAAGTGTTGGATAGATACTTGACAAAGGTTATCATTTGGAATTCAAAGACAACAAATGCATCATTAGAAACAAAGATGGAGAAGATTGTAAAAGAAAGAATACATCATGTGCTGAAAATGTTTTTAATATCATATGTTGCCATCAATGTCAAAGGGGGAGATTGTTGGAGATTTATTTCTATGTAATTGATTGATTGTATATTTCTCATTGATGACAACATATAATATACATTAGTGATTCTCTATGTACTTATCAGAATGATGATATCAAGCCTTGCATGGATATATTAAGGTTGTAGTCATGTTTAGTATGTTATGTTCATACACACAGACTTAGATATGAAGTTTCAGTTGTGTTGTGTAATTCTGCTATTGGTAGTTATAGTTCTGGAAGTGTATCTGCTCTAAGCCAATGTATTTAACATGTTTCTTGAGTTGCACCTATCTTTAGGATATGTGTGTGTATATTAATGATTAGTTATGAGTTAACTATGTTTGGTTAAATGCACCTATCATGTAACTTCGGGATCGTGCTATTTGAGATTATTTGGTGAAGCCGACTTAGTGAAGTGTCACGTCTGTTTAGCTTGTGTTATGAAAACTTAATATTTTTTGTGTGCTTAGTTAAGCTGACAAAGATATTATTGAAGTGTTTCCATGAGCTGTCATGACCTTCTACTTTGAGGAAGATACTTATAGAAAGTCATTTGTGATATGCTAAGTGTGAATGATAAGAAAGAGACAGAAAAAGTACAGAGCAGAATATCAGAGTTGTTTCATTCATCAAGGATCTATGTGAATAAGTAGTTGAAGATTACAATACAATGGAACTGATCAAGACAATAGGTCTAATCTATAGTTCATCATTAGATATAGTGTATATCTGTTCTACAGAAGGTATATAGTGTATATCTGTTCATCATTAGATATTGCAAGATCTTCTAGTAGGGATTATTATAAACAAGTATAGTTCATTGTGGGTGCTAATTCCCACCAGGCTTTTTACCATTTGGTTTCCCCATAATCAAATTGTGTGTTGTGTACTATGTTAGTTGAATGAGCATTTACTTTATTGTATTCTGAAGTTTAAAAGAGAAAATAATTAAAGTTACTGATAACTGATTCACCCCCCCCATCTCAGTTATCCTTTGGGACTATTCTAACAATATGGGGACAATAGTGCAATATTACATCCTCATAAAAAATGAGAACATAAAAAAATTCCATTATGTCCTATCCCTCACAGATTCTCAAGGATGGCCCATTTTTCAGATGGATTTGAAGAGTGCATTCTTGCATGGTGATCTTACTGAGGAGATTTACATGGACTAGCCTAAGTGATTTGTGCATGATGCCTCCTTGGTTTGAATAATTCTGTGTTCTTTGTATCATCTCAAACATGCCCCTTGGGCTTGGTATGAAAAGCTAGACTCTTTTTTGCTTTGCATAGGATTCACACGCTACCATTCTGATCCTGCAGTCTACATTCAACATCTTGAGGATGAGGTTTTGATCCTTGTGCTATATGTTGATGATCTTCTAATCACAGGTTGCAAATCTTCTATGATTCAGGATGTTCAAATGATGTGGACAAAATTCTTGTTGCTACTATAGAACCAGCTTGGCTATGCTCTAAGATATTTCTCCTAGATCTCTTTGGGTATTCACAACCCTAAACTGAGATAAGTCACTCTCAACTTTACCTCTTCTTCAAGACTCAGTCCCCATAAAAATGCTTTTCATCTTCTTTTTGCTGAACCTACTCAAATAGATTCATTCTACTCACTTATTCAATGTTTTCTGAACATTGCTTTCATTCTCTTCGCTAGCCAGACTATTACCAAGCTCACCTAGGGTAAGATCTCTAGACTCTTTATTTTTTCTTCTCCTTGATGTATCATGGGGCATCACACATTCTTTTCTCCATAGAGATCATTAGTTCACATTCTAGTGGAGATCTAATTCTGAGCAGTTGATTGATTGTATGTTTGTCATTGATGACAACATATAATACACAGTAGTAATTCTGTATGTACTTATCCTAATGATGATATGAAGACTTGTGTGGATAGATACATGTTTTTCCCATGCTTATTATATTATGTTCATACACACAGACCCATATATGATGTTTCAGTAAAGTTATGTAATTCTATTATTGGCAGTTACAGTTCTAGAAGTGTAACGGTTTAGGGCCGATGTATATCACATGTTTCTTGAGTTGTGCCTATCTTCTGTATATGCATGTGTATATTCATGATTAGTTATGAATTGATGATATTAATCCAAAGGTTCCACATGTGTTTCAAGAAGATTGCATTAGAGTTAAATTGGTGAGGCTGACTTAGTGAAGTGTTGCATCTATTTGGTTTATACTTGCACAATTGTAATTATGATTACGTGCTTAGGAGAGCTGATAAGTATGTTATGAAGAGTTTTCTTATAGGTCCCATGATCTCATACTATGAGGAAGATACTTATAGCAAGTCAAAGATGACACGCTAAGTGTGAATGATATGAAAAGATAAGAAAGATGTATAGAGCAGATTATCAGAGTTGGTTCATTCATCAAGAGTCTATGTGAAGAAGAAGTGAAAGATTGTAATACACTAGAACTGATCAAGATAGTAGGTATACTCTATAGTTCATCATCACATATGGTTCATATCTATTATTCAGAAGGTTGTAGCCTTCACCATCAAGCAGTGAGCTTTTGGACAGTGAGTCCACCACCACTAACAGGGTTACTTGTAAAAGACTCCTAACAGGGTCTAACCCTTAACCGGGTCACTATACTTATTGCATTGTATTGTACAACTCCTAACAGGGTTGAAATATCTTCTAACAAGGATTACTACAAACAAGTATAGTTTATTTTGGGTGTTAATTCCCACTGGGGTTTTTACCATTTGGTTTCCCTGTAATCAAATTGTGTGTTGAGTACTATGTTATCTGATTAAGCATTTACTTTGTTGTATTCTACATTTTTAGAAGTAAAAAGAATAGAAGTTACTGATAACTAATTCACCCCCCCCCTCTTAGTTATCCTTTGGGACTATTCTAACAATTCGTATCAGAGCCAAGTGCCTTGGAGAGGAAGCCTAACAGCTTAAGGTAGATCAGATGTCTTACTTCAGAAAATAAAGCCCTAAGTTCGATGGATAAAATTATCTGGATTGGAAAAACAAAATGATAACACATCTACAGCGTGTTGGATTTGAGATCTTTGAAATTGCTACACAAGAAGTTGTAATTCCATCTCTGAAAGAACTTGTAAAGGATGATGCTACTAATATACAAAAGGAAACATTTACCAATAATGCAATTGCCAAAGAAGCCCTAATTAGTGTCTTATCTGATAGTGAATTTTCTAAAATCAAGAAGATTGACAGAGCATCTACCATATGGAAGTATTTAGAAGATATGTTTGAAGGAGAGATACAAGCAAAGAATGCACGGAGAAAGACATGGAAAAAGAAATGTAATAGTCTTGAGATGTTACCTGAAGAGAACATTAGAGCTTAGAATCAAAGGATAAATGAAGTAGTATCTAGAATCAGAAACAATAGTGGTGAAATATCAGAAGAAGATATAATGGACAAGGTTCTAACTACTTTGACATCAGACTATGAAAATAAGATCAGTATTCTATAGGAAACCATGCAATTCTCATAAGATTTCAAGAGGGAGACCTTGATCAGAAAAATCTCTGCATTTGAGATATCAAGATTAAAGACAAAACCTAAAAGTGAAACAACTTTCAAAGCCTCAGTCCATGGTAAGAAATCCTTACACATTTCTAGTCATAATGAGAAAGAAGAATTTGAAGAAATCATTTCTATGATTTCTAGAAAAGAAAAGAAAGGAAAAGGAAAATATGAAGGACAACTTCCATTCAAATGTTTTTCATGTAACAAGATTGGTCACTTTGCATCTAAGTGTCCCACAAGAGTCAAGAAGTTCAGATCTGATCACAAACCCAAATATAAGAAGGAATGTTATCATACTGAAGAAGGTGTAACTGATGAATATTCAAGAGAAGATGAAATTGGATTCATTGCCCTTAGAGACATGGAAAGGTTGCTTGATGAAATGGACATTAAAGATGAAAAGGAAGAACAAGAGCTAGCCCTAATTTCCAAAGCAGACATCAGAACTGATTGGATCATTGACAGTGGATGCTCCCATCATATGAAAAGTGACAAAGATAAATTTTTTCAATTGGACAAATACAAATGTGGTATGGTTAGATTTGGAGATAACACTCCTAAACCTATCATAGGTAGAGGTTCTATCACTTTGGAAGGAAAGAACAAGACTGATGATGTTCTATATGTTGATGGATTACATCATAACTTGTTGAGTGTTGGACAACTACTTGACAAGGGTTATCATTTGGAGTTCAAAGAAAACAAGTGCATCATTAAAAACAAGGATGGAGACATGATTACATTAGGCTCTAAAACAAAAGGTAATGTGTTTTAGCTCAATTCTAATGTAAGTTGTTTTGTTGCAAAGGTGGATGACAGTTGGCTATGGCACAAGAGACTATGTCATATCAATTTTGATAACATAGTGAAGATCAGTAATGTCAAAGCAATTAGAGACCTACCAAGTATTGTAAGACCAGTTGACACAATATGCAGGGAATGTGTTATGGGAAAGCATGTAAGGAGTTCCTTCAGAAGCAAGAAAAACTCAAGTAAAAACAAATTGGACCTAGTGCATGCAGATTTGTGTGGTCCTACTCAAAAAAGATCATACTATGGAGAAAGGTATTTCATTTTGTTTGTTGATGATTTTTCTAGGATGATGTGGGTTGCATTCTTAAAGGAGAAGTCTGAAGCCTTTGAGAAGTTCAAAATATTCAAAGCTAAAGTTGAGAATGAATCCAGATTAAAACTAAAATGTTTGAGATCAGATAGAGGAGGAGAGTTCACCTCTGATCAGTTTTATGATTATTGTGAAGAACATGGTATTAAAAGATATTTTAGTGCACCTAGAACCCCTCAGCAGAATGGGATTGCAGAAAGGAGGAACAGGATCATACTTGATACAATGCGCACTATGATGATTGAAGGAAAAGTTGTGCACACCTATTAGAGAGATGTAATGAAAACAATAGTATATACTATCAACAGAACCCAATTGAGGCCAGGCATGGATAAGACATCCTATGAACTTTGGTTTGGCAATGTACCTACAGTAAAGTATTTCAGAATCTTTGGTAGCAAGTGCTACACCAAGAGAGATGATGGTGTTGGTAAGTTTGATGCTTGAAGTGATGAAGGTATTTTCCTTGGTTATTCTACTAAAAGAAAAGCATATAGATGTTTCAATTTGAGATTAAAGAAGGTAATTAAAATCACGCATGTTAAGATTGATGAAACTTTTATGGTTCAAGAGAGATACTATGATTATGCACCTATGATTGAAGATGAACCCAGATTTAGCAGCAAAGATACTATTATTGAAGAAATGTTTTATTGCATTGATGTCTCATGCAATGATCCTGAATCAAGCAAAGAAGAATCACATATTACAGAAGAAGAAGACACACCTAAGGTTCCAAAATTCACATCTAGATACCACTCTAAAGATGACATCATTGGAGATCAGAGCAACAGTGTTTTGACTAGATCTAAAGCAAAAGGTCTAGCAATGG
>MU228505.1:752470-774344 GCA_018584345.1 Thuja plicata
GTAGCTAAACCCAAGCAGAGTCACCTAATGGAAATCAAGAGGATATTCAAATATCTAAAGGGAACTATAGACTATGGTTTATGGTATCCTAAATCAGAGAATGTAAAGCTTCATGTGTATATAGATGTAGATTGGGTAGGTTGTATTGATGATAGGAAGAGCACTTCAGGAGGAGTAGTATTCTTTGAAGACAGGTTGGTTTCTTGGATAAGAAAGAAGTAGAACTGTATTTCTCAGTCAATAGCAGAAGCTAAATATGTTGCAGTAGCATTGAATTGTTCAACCATGGTTTGGACCAAGTAGATGGTTAAATACTTTGGAATTCAATTTGATTATCCTATTGTTATTCATTGTGATAATACTAGCACTATCAACATGTCTAAGAACCTTGTGATGCATGCAAAGATAAAACACATAGAGATCAAGTACCATTTCTTAAGAGAAAAGGTTGCAGACAAAGAAGTTAAATTAGACTATGTGAACACCAAAGAACAATTGGTAGATATTTTCACAAAGCCCTTATCAAAGGATACTTTTGAGTATCTCAGGGAGAATTTAGGAGTAATTCCCTCTCCTAAGTCTTCTTAGAAGAAGCAGTAAAGACATCAGTCATTAAGTGACTGATGAATGGTTAACTACTCTACTTCTGAAATAGTACCTGTACCTAAAAGGACTATGGTACCCTTTTCCATTGATGTAAAAGGGGGAGTATATAGTAAGGAGGAGTATGTACTAAGGGGGAGCATATACTCTGGGGGAGTATATACATGGAACAAAAACATAAACAGAGGAACTGCAGCTATTTAGATAAATATTTTTTTAGGATATTGAGAAGATTGTAAAAGAAAGAGGAAACCATGAATGGAGGATGTTTTTGATATCATATGTTGCCATCAATGTCAAAGGGGGAGATTGTTGGAGATTTGATTTTGAGCAGTTGATTGATTGTATGTTTGTCATTGATGACAACATATAATACACAGCAGTGATTCTGTATGTACTTATCCTAATGATGATATGAAGACTTGCATGGATAGATACATGTTGTTGACATGATTATTATATTATGTCCATACATGCAGACCCAGATATGATTTTTTAGTAAAGTTATGTAATTTTGTTATTGGCAGTTACAGTTCTGGAAGTGTAACGGTTTAGGGCCAACATATATCACATGTTTCTTGAGTTGCACCTATCTTTTGTATATGTGTGTGTATATTCATGAGTAGTTATGAGTTGATGATATTAATCCAAAGGTGCCAAACGTGTTTCAAGAAGATTACAAAGCTAGAGTTAAATTGGTGAGGCCGACTTAGTGAAGCATCGCGTCTATTTTGTTTATACTTGTGTGGTTGTAATTATGTGTGTGTGCTTAGTAGAGCTAACAAGGATGTTATGAAGAGTTGTCTTATAGGTCCCATGATATCATACTATGAGGAAGATACTTATAGAAATTCAAAGGTGACACACTAAGTGTGAATGATACAAAAAGATAAGAAAGATGTCCAGAGTAGATTATCAGAGCTGGTTCATTCATCAAGAGTCTATTTGAAGAAGAAGTGAAAGATTGAAATACACTAGAACTGATCAAGAAAGAATGTATACTCTATATTTCATCATTAGATATAGTGCATATCTGTTATTCAGAAGGTTGTAGCCTTCACCATCAAGTAGTGAGCTTTTGGATAGTGATTCCACCACCCCTAATAGGGTTACTTGTAAAAGACTCCTAACAGGGTCCGACCCTTAACTAGGTCACTATACTTATTGCATTGTATTGTAGAACTCCTAACAGGGTTGAAATATATTCTAACAGGGATTACTACAAACAAGTATAGTTTATTGTGGGTGCTAATTCCCACCGGGGTTTTGTGTTGAGTACTGTGTTATCTAATTAAGCATTTACTTTATTGTATTCTAAAGTTATAGAAGTAAAAAGAACTGAAGTTACTAATAATTGATTCACCCCCCCTCTTAGTTATCCTTTGGGACTATTCTAACACATTCTTCATCTACATTCTTCATCGAAGACTGCCATGCCATCATCATATTTGTATGCAAAATACATTCACTACCTTCTCAAATTGGTCACTGATTCTATCTTGGGTCACCGACCAAAAAGAGAGAATCTTCCTCTGCTTATCTTGCAATCCTATTGAACCCCATTACCATGTGGTTGACTCAATATGAGCATGCACCTATGCATATAAGTCCACCACCTTTTGCATTAACAAATGTTGTGTTCAAACACATGATGATTTTTGGCCCTCCTTGCATGTCAACTCCAACTCGAGCAGACCATACCACACTACTCCCACAACCTTTCTCTCACTTAATGGTCATGTTCAAACCATTGTGGTATTCATTGGTCTTTCTAGGAATGATATTTGATATCATTCAGTTTCTTCAAGTACCAAGTATTCCACAACAGGCCACTCCCGTGGGTCTTCTTCAAAATGATACCCACTACCTTTTTGCCATTATCAAAGATTGATAACTCTAAATTATAAAACCTTTCAACTGTTGGGTGGGAATGATAAATACTATCATTCAACCATTCTCAAAACATTCAGCTCTGCTCATAGAGCTCACGGGTCTGGTTGCTGGTCATGTGAGTGTTCATGAAGGCCGCCACCTTTTGTGATGCAGCTTGAACACATGGCACCCACATAAAGTTCCATGATGGTTTCTGCAGACCGTTCCACTACCATACACTCAAGTGCAACCAGAATTAGAACTAATTGGTTGCCAAATGGAATACCTCACATTATCTTGATTTGGGACTGTTGTAAAACAAAAACTGAACCATAAGCAAAACCGATTCTTTAATATCATTATTAGCCAACTTTGAATGACCCAAAACATTAACCAAATATGTTCTCTACAAAATAGTCACGACTCCCAATATCATTCTAGCCTAACTATCAAATTAACATATCATCAAACTATTAAATATTGATTACTCATAGCTTAGAAATTGAAACTTGGGAACTCAAAATAACCAGAATCGATTGCATAAACAACAATAACATTCACGATAGAGAGACACCTCAAAAACAATTAAGAATAAAATGACTCCATTAATACTATCTACAATTACAAAATGAATGGATCTCTGGCTGCCACTAGCATTTGGGTTTTTCTCTCCTTTCTTACTCTATTCCCAACCTAATCTCCCTATCAACTATCGACTCTCTCTACTTTTTTTCTCTCTTGATTATGCAAAGATGTCTATTAAAGACCATCTTGGACAGTTAAAACTGTGCACTTTCCATGCCTATTCGGTTACATGCTTGTCTCTCAAAGAGATTCTAGGGAGTTATGAATTTTAATGTCTCCTCATAACCATTTCCACAAATACATAGTGTTGTCGAATAAAGACAATAACAAATGGGTACAACTACTATAGGATCCATTATGACATACATTATAATGCAATTTTAATTAATTAACACATTTATTAGACATGATCCTACAAAACCTAAATGCCTAAGGTATTACAATACTATGAAACTTGTCATAAATTGCACAAGTCAAGGTTCTCCCGCACCACTCCTATAGAAAATAGAAATGAAACTATGTATAAGGGCTCCTCTCGAGTTCTATCCCAACACATGAATCTCACCATGGATTCAGGAATCTCGAGGGGCCATTACTATTTACAACCAAGAACGGGTGAAGAACCAATAGCCTGCAAAATAGAAAATAAAGTAACTAATCTACTTGCATGCAAAAGGAACCACAAAGAAACTTGATATCCACTAAACACCAAGTCTGCAACTTATCATTACTAGAAACAAAACAAAATAGTACAATAATCTACAAATCTCTAACTTTCTTGTAGCTTCTCCTCTTCTTCAATCTCTACTCTAGCTAGATCTCTAAAATGAATGCTTTGGATACTATTACTAACCATCCTCTTATAGGAAATAACCCTAATGGTCCACTCGATCACAAGAATCTCTTTAGGAATCGTTACACTAACCATACTGTCCATAAAAGACAAGATCCACTTTTCACAAGCCGTTACGACTGAATATTTCCAAGCAACACTAAAGAAAGCTGAGCTCCAGTGTTGGTGGAGCTTCTAGGCACCAATGTAGGCCAAGATGCTAGGAAAAAATGTAGGTTGAGCTGCTAGGCAATGTAGGCCTAGCTGCTAGGAAATGTAGACCAAGTTGATAGGAAATGTAGGTCGAGTTGCTAGGAAATGTAGGCTAAGCTACTAGGCAATGTAGGCTGAGTTGCTAGGCAATGTAGGCTGAGCTACTAGGTAATGTAGGCCGAGTTGCTAGGCACCAGTGTATGCTGAGTGCTAGTGATACCAAGTATCTTATCCAAAGTTCTCGATGCCTTGGTTGGATTTCTAGGGGCTTCCAAACCACCTCACACACACACACACAACTAAAGGAAACCATCTAAGAAACCTATCTAGAGATGGATTGACCTATTCATATCTATCTTAGGGAAATAAAGAAAATGATCTTCTAAGGTCTACACACACTCTCCTAACTTGGCTAGAGTCAGTACATGCCAGAAATATAGAGCTAGGGGTTTGAGCTAGGTGTGCTCCTACACCATACTCCCCTAGACAAAATAAATTTTAATGATCAACCAAGTGACCATTCTTGGATTCAGAACTTGTCTTCATGAGGTGCTCTGCACCATACTCCTAGGGTGGAAAAGAATCCATGTCCCATGGATTAGGTGACCTCTTTCTTTTCTTCCAATTTGGAGGCACCAATTGGTGATGCCCTGCAACAAAAGTATACCATCTTGCCTTCAACTTCTTGTACCTAAAACCAAATAACTTATACTTGTACCATATATGATTCAACTCTAGGCTTGTACTATGATCATTCAGAGGGGCATCAACATGATTCCCTTTCAATGCTACAACAAAAGAGTTATAAAACCAAATTTCCCTCACATCTGCATGTACCAAAACATAAGTTTGGTTTTCCACTACTTCCTTGAGAGAAAATTCAATCACCATGGTCTTTTCATGACAAAAGTCTGCTAGAACTTTCTGCTTAGTCCCATCCTCTGAGAACAATTTTGCATTCATGAAGGTATCCAAGTCTTCTTTGTGCATGTTTCCTAGGCCTTCTGCTACTCCAAACTTACCTTACCATTCTTCACCAATGGATTCCAACTCTTCCTCTAAGAGTTCTTTCTCATGAAGTCCTTGAGGACTTACTTTCATGGCACCTTCAACAACTTTCACTATCTTATCACAACCAACTTCTTCATGTAGCTTCTTCAATGCAATCACACATCTGTTGCCTTCATAAGAAACACACTCTAACACCTTCTTGGCATCTTCATGAACCCTTACACACTTAGGTTCATTCACCACCATCTGCTGCTCACTCTTCTCTTCCATAACTGACCACTTCATATGTCCTTCAAGTGGACAACTCAATGGTGCATCCACCAGTAAGATCTTCAGCTAATCCTTTTCTTCATTTTCTATTCCTTCTTCATGCTACTCCATAACACATTCTTGTTCCATGTCTACAACTTTTTTATGTTTCTCAACAAGTTCCTTGGTCTCTTGTTGTTGCTTTTCCAATAGTTCTTGTTCTAGGAGTGCATGGATCATTCTCTTAGTTTGCAGTAGTTTGGCTTCATTTTCCTCTATCCTTTTCTTTAATTTTCTAAACTCTTCTTGTGCTTGTCTTCTTACTTCCTCCTTTTTTTCTTCTTCCTTCTTCTTGGTCTCTACATCTTCTCTCTTTTTCCTTTCAAATTCTTTAAAGGCTTTATATGCCTCATATATGATTCTTTCTTCTACTGTCAAATACATCTTGACTATCTTTACCAACTGCAAGGATCGATGCCTCCTCTGCTTCTTCTTTCAACTGCGACTCTTGTTAATGGATTTCATACTAGTCGCTATCCACCACTCTTCCTGCTTCACACAACCTCCATATTGCGATCTTACCCACACAAGATTTTGGAAGATGCTGACCACCATTCTCTTAGTGGTTTCTCTCTTGCACGTTCTATGCAGCCTTATATCGATGGACACAATACCAAGACCTACGTTAAGATCTTCACACGTGTAAGAAAAAATTCATCCTTCTGTAGCTCTAATGGATCAACATTTAACCATGAACTTCATAACAAGAACCAAACAAACCCAACACTGCCTAGTGTAGATCACCTTCCATCTACATGCTTAGAATCTTCTAAGCTTTGATACCAATCTGATGTGGACAAAAGTCTTGTTGTTGCTACAGAACCATCTTGGCTCTACTCTGATATCTTTCTCCTAGATCTCTTCAGGTATTCACAACCCTAAACTGAGGTAAGTCACTCTCAAATTTACCTCCTCTTCAAGACTCAGTCCCCATCGAAATTCTTTTCATCTTCTTCTTGCTGAACCTACTCAAATAGATTCATTCTACTCACTTATTCAATGTTTTCTGAACATTTCTTTCATTCTCTTCCCTAGTTGGACTATTACCAAGCTCACTCAGGGTAAGATCTCCATACTCTTTTCTATTGCTTCTCCTACAGAAAATAGAAGTGGAACTATGTACAAGGGCTCCTCTCGAGTTCCTTCCCAACATGTGACTCTCACCATGGATTCAAGAATCTCAAGGGGCCATTACTTTTTACAACCCAGAATGGGTGAAGAACTAATAGCTTGAAAAATAGAAAATAAAGTAACTAATCTACTTGCATGCAAAAGGTACCATAAAGAAACTTGATATCCACTAAACACATAGTCTGCAACTTCTCATTACTGGAAACTAAACAAAATAGTACAATAATCTGCAAATCTCTAACTTTCCTATAGCTTCTCCTCTTCTTCAATCTCTACTCTATCTAGATCTCTAAAATGAATTCTTTGGATGCTATTAGTAACCATCCTCTCATAGGACACAACCCTAACTTTCCACTCATTCACAAGAATCTCTTCAGGAACCCTTACACTAACCATACTATCCATAAAAGGAAAGATCTACTTTTCATGGGACGTTATGACTGAATTTTTCCAAGAAATAGTAAAGAAATCCGAGCTCTAGTGTTGGCCAAGCTGCTAGGCACCAATGCAGGCCAAGCTACTAGGCACAAATGTAGGCTGAGCTGCTAGGCAATGTAGGCTGAGTTGCTAGGTAATGTAGGCCGAGCTACTAGGCAATGTAGGTCGAGTTGCTAGGAAATGTAGGTTGAGCTACTAGGTAATGTAGGCCAAGTTACTAGGCACCAGTGTATGCCGAGTGCTAGTGATACCAAGCAGCTTATCCAAAGTTCCTGATGCCTTGGTTGGATTTCTAGAGGCTTCCAAACTACCTCACACACACACAACTAAAGGAAACCAAATAAGCAACCTATCTAGACATGGATTGACCTAGTCATATCCATCTTAGTGAAATAAAGAAAATGACCTTCTAAGTTGTACACACTCTCCTGACTTGGATAGAGTTAGTACATGCCAGAAATAAAGAGCTAGGGGTTTGAGCTAGGTGTGCTCTTGCACCATCAATGTGCATTGATGGAGCAGTTTGAGATGATTGATCTTGGTTTGTTACACTACATTCTTGGTCTACAGATTGTTCAGTCCTCTGTTGGGATCTTCATTTACCAATAGAAGTATGATCTTGACATGCTTTGACGCTTTGACATTCTTTCTTGCAATTCTTCTCCCACACCTTTTCTGCTGGGTGTTACCTTTTCTACCTCTTACACTTTGTCGTCAGTGGATCCTACATTATATCACTAGTTTGTTGTACCTAACACATGCACATCCTGATATTTCCTATGCAGTTGGTCTTGTCTCTCAATTTTCACATAAGCCTCATGAGAGTCATTGGAAAGTTGCCAAGCATATTTTGAGATACATTGAGGGCACTATTTTTTATGGCATTCATTACACATTAGGGCCTCCTCACATTACTGGCTTCACTAACTCAGATTGGGCTAGTGATGTTGATGATCAAAAGCCTATTTCTGGCTTTTTTTTTTGTCTTGGATCTTGTCCTATCACATGGTCGTGCAAGAAGTAGAATGCTCATGCACTTTCATCTACAGAGGTTGAGTACAGAGCTGTAGTGCATGCTAGTTAGGATATTTTATCACTTCAACAATTGATGACTAAGTTTGGTTTTCCTCCTGATCATCCCATTGTTATGTGGTGTGATAATCAGAGTGCTATTCACATTTCCTACAACCCGGTGGAACATCAATGGACTAAACACATTGAGCTTCATATGCATTTAATCCGCCAGCAGATTTAGGATGGTGTTCTCACTTTGGAGTACACTCCCACTGACACATAGGTTGCTGACATCTTCACTAAACCTTTTGCATCTTTGTGTTATCTTCCGTTGTGTTCTATGCTTTAGGTGATAGAAGTTGTCCTTGGGGGGTCTTCTTAAGGCCTTCCTTCCTCCATTATTTTTAGCATGTTTTTTCTATCTCCTTTTGGAGAGAGGTTTTCCCACTAGGTTTTCTCCTTTGTCTCTGATTTATAGATATTTCCTTGTATTCGGTACCTGATCAGGCCTTGTTTTCAGGACTCATTTCTTGCTTTCATATCTATGCTAGTTTAGCTTACCTCTTGAGCTTCACTTAAGGGGGGTGTTAGAGTAATTATTGATGACATGTAACTGATTGAATGTTTGATAATGTTAAGTTGAAGATAATGCAAGGCATTAAATCAGTTAATGGCTTGTATTTTCATTGATGTCAAGTTAATATGATCTGTACGGTCATGTACATAATGCCAAAGACTTCAAACAATCAACAGAACAAAGATTATGCTTTTAGCAATACATAAAATTCAAGTATTTCACTAAGTGATAGACAACACCGACAGAGTGCACACCGTCAGTAAAGGAAAATAAAAAGTCATAGTGATACCTGACGAGCAGAAGATAGTGTTTCCCAATGAAGCTAAATCAAATGATGCCTGAAGGATAGAGACCTGAAGCTAACTAGAGTCACACCAACGAAACTAGTAGTTATCACCGGCGACTAACTATGGAGTTTACTAATACAATAGAGAGTTAAGAAAATGAAAAAATATCTAGTTGGGAGAGCTTAAGGATAGACTTAACTGGTTTTTCAAATTTTTTTATTTGACCAGAGTTAAGTAACTAATTTAAAGAAGATTTGTATAGTTGGCAAGAAGATAACTACGAGCTAAATCAAGAGTTATGCTTTAAATCAGATTGGGTGGATTGTTTTTCATGCCAAGAATCAAGAATCAAGAATTAAAGAAGATCATGTCTATATAAGAGATAAGCTTAATTCATTTCCATAATTCACATACACGGGAAGGGGAGTGAATCAAAAGAGGATGCTAAAGAGAAACTGATGAAGGATAACTTTTGTATAGTCAGAAAATGGAAGCACTTCCATGGTAGACTAATTTAGCCTTCCAAGTAAGTGGTTTGGGGTCATGTCAATCACCTTGAATGGGTTACTAATCTAGACATGGCTTTCCCCCTATTCTGGCCCACTTTCCACTTCTTTCCAACCTGATTTTGGCATCCTGGATTGCAAATCTGAGATCTTTGACCTCAGGGTCAGGGTTGACCTTTTGGGTCTATGTCAACCTCGACCTTGACCTAGGTCAAGGAAAACCTCAACCCTAACCTAGGTCAAGGTCAACCTTGACCCTTACCTAGGTCAAGGTAAACCTCGACCTTGACCCAGGGTTGAAATCTTAGGGTCCCACAGTTTCTGGATATCGGTCTTTGAAAAAGTTGTTTCCCACTTCTAGGTCTGCTGTTTTGGGTTCCGAAGCATCGATTCTTAAATTATATTTAGTATAGGTCCTCTCCTAGGGGTAAAGGATTTAATGGGAATTTAATTCTCCTATGTCAACCTCCTTAGAAGATTGTGCCCTAATTTCATATAAAAGGAAGCCTTCTCCTCTCATTTTCTCTAACCATCATCAAGTGATACTAAGTCCTCTATTGAAGCATATGCATCCTTGAGAAATTGAGAAACATCATCAAGCCATAAATCAAGCAAGATTCCAAGCAATCATTCATCCATTCAAATGTCAATTTTCATGAAGGAGATCCATTGGAGGCCACTGAAGGATTGAAGCTACATAGTGCCCTTTTTGGTGATCTTTCCATCCACCTTCTTCCAAGCCTATTCCAAATTCAAGAACCCATTCAAGACTTAGTGTTGGAGATCTATAAGTAAGAGATTGAAGACATCCTACATTCCTACATTCTACAATTTGAAGCATACTTGTGGATTCAAGGATTTGAATCCGCCACAAGGACTTTTTCGAGCAAGGTGAATTTATGCATTTACTTTGTCTATTTTTGCAATTTCAATTACATATATTTAAGGTTAATTCCAAAAATGGGGTTTGACCAAGGAAAACCCCTCCCCCCAAACAAAAAAACATTTTTTTCTTGTAGGTACAGGTTCGGGACTGCAGATTTGAACACAGATCTGGATACCCTTTTCGGTAAACTTTCGGGATCCGCGAACAGATTTTTTGTTAGACCTGTGCAAGTCAAGGTTGACATTATTGGGTTAGGGTTGACATTTGTTTGTCAAGGTAGACCTTTTTCATAAGACGACATCAGAATGGAAAATGATTTATGGGTTTTGTTCATCTCTACATTTCCTTTCTGGATCATACTTCAATTTCTCAAGAAACAGTCTATAGACCTCAGAAAACAACATTCTTTGATATGAAATATTTCAAGGTTAGTTCATTTCTCCTATCCATTTCAATTCAAATCCTTAATCATTCTAAATCTATCACACATTAATTCCTTTCCATAAAATGAGGAATTTAAGACTTTCCTCTTTGCTCTCATTTCCAAATGATTGATTCATTTGTGCATTGATCATTTTTGGGTTGATCAATTTGGATCTTTCCTTTGTGCATCTTGGGATAGAAGAGGAATATCTTATGTTACACATTGTTATATGTTACATTTTGGTGAACCCGCGATAGACAACACTTTCTTTTTGGTGTTAGATTTGCATCTTGTGTTAGATCTTACATGCATTTAAAAGTAGATTTATTTTATGCTCTTGCATTTATATGTCAAAAATAAATAAAAATCACAAATTTCATTAAAAGTACAAAAACATTTACATTTTTCATGCTTATAGATTTCATTTGCATGCATTTGGATCTATTTTCTATGCATTTCTTTATTCATTATCATGTTGAACAAGTTGTTTCAAGTGTTTTCCAAACATCCTTCTATAACTTTTGGGATTAAACAACATCCTCCTCTTACCTTACCATTGCATGGTTTTACACCTAGAGAGACTTTATTTAGTACGTGTGATGTGAATTTGTCTTCTCTTATATTACCTTGTAAATATATATTAGAGCAAGAAGATGACTTTAATATTTCTCTCCATCATATTTCTCTTTATGGAGATGAGTTGAGGATTGATGTTAATTCTTCTCCTAGTATATGTCTTTCCTATGAGCCTACTTTAGAATATAATCCTCCTATTTGGGATGAACCTTTGGATTTGGATGTTGATTACTCTCTTCCTCATGAATCCATTATGRATGATCMTCCTATTTGGGATAAACCCTTGAATGAGGACATTGATTTATCCCCTCCTTGTGAAGATGCCTTGATACAAGAAGGTGATTCATTAATGGATGACATATTCATACATGATGGTGACTCTTTTTCTAAAACACACTCCTTTTTTGAAGACATTTTAGATAAAGAAGGAGACATTATAGATGTTTTACCTCCATTTGGGATTCCTTGTATTCATGAGCCATTAGTGGTGAATGATATTAATTCCCTTAATGCTCTCCCTCTTAGTGATGATCTTATAAAGATCCTATCTCATCTCCTCCTAGGATGTCTTCTTTTCTTCCTTCTTGTGAATCTATTTGCAGTGTTGAGATAACTAACATGGTTTATCCAAAACCCTTGATGACTATTAAAGGTTGTCCTCACATTACTATCAAGGGTAAACCTATGGAATCTTTAGAATCTTTCATTGATCAAGATTCGATAGCTCACACCTATCATATAAGGAATAACCCTCAACCTAATCCGGTGATTCCTACTTCTTTACCACCTTCTCAACCCATTCTTCCTCCTCCACCCCGTCTGCCTATCATGGAGTATGATATGATAAACCAATTGCGCAATACCCCTGCCAAGACTTCTTTATGGGAGCTTATTCAAACTTCACCTACCTACCATGAATCCTTACAAAAAGCTCTAGTGACTCTTCCCACTCCACCTCCTAATCAAGAGAACATTAATGCCTTCTTACAATGCATGCATGTTACCCCAGGCCCTCCTGACATTGTATTTAATCAAAAGGATTTACCTTCTCAAGAAGTTCAGAAGCAATATCATGCCCTTATGGTTGCTATTACTATCAATAAGAGTATTATTTGTAGGACCTTGATTGATAATGGATCTGGGCTTAATATTTGTAGCATGGACATGCTCAAATAAATTAAAGCCAATCTTTCAACTATTCAACCTGATAATAATCCTATACGTGGCTTTGATAACATTGATAAGAATACTTTGGGCATCATTACCTTACCTATTAAAGTAGGTCCAGTCATCTTGAATACTCATTTTCATGTTATGCCTGGACCTCTTAATTATAACTTACTTTTGGGTCAACCTTGGTTGCATGAGATGCATGTTGTTCCTTCCACCCTTCACAGTAAATTCAAATTTATTCACAACAACATGGTGTATACACTTCATGTAGATAATGCGCCAAATCCTTGTTTGAATATTCAAACCCACAATAATCCTATTCTTAATAGTAATCCTTCTTCCTCTAATGCTCTTCTTGGAGATGATTGGGGAACCTTGAATTTTATTCCTACCTTTATTGGAGAATATAAGGTTTCTGATCTTGATTTTATGAAGCCACAAAGAGAGTTTGAACAATGAGTTTTTACTTCTACTTCTAATTACCTTCGTAATAACTTTGTCACTACTTCTACTCACTATGAATCTGTCAAACCTACTAGTAATGACACAGTGAATATTGAAGTTCCATTGAATCCTTCTGATATGGCTTCTCATTATGGTCCTGGTTATCATTTACTAGTTAAACAAGGATTCCATAGTCAAGGATGTGGTAAGCATAAACAAGGAATTCAAATGCCCTTACAGAATGGGGGGCATGAGCATTCTTATGAACACATCAATAAGAACATCTCAAATAAAACTTCAAAACATGATGAACCTATGAAGGAATTTTACCAAGAAGTTCTTTTTCCTAAAATCCTTCATGCTAAGATGATTGCTAGACCTAAACGCAAAAACAAATGTAGTCCACACTTGAAGAATATTCCTTTTTGTTTCTATCATAGATTTCATGATCACTCTACTAATGAATGTCAAGCTTTACATTATAAGATTAGGCAGCTCATTGATAGTAAAATTTATTTAACATGTGGCAATGAGTTGTATTTCAATCCTATTTTCTCCAAATAACATGTATGTTCCTATTATGGAACTCCATATTATGTAAACAATGTTAGCCTAATATTTTGGGGCTTGTTGTCTTGCATAGTATTGTGAGAAATATAATAGGTCCCATTTCATCCTTGTTCCCATGCTTGGGGGGTAAGGATGCCATCTCCTTCTTTTCTATCTTTCTGAGATTCACTTTTCCCTTGGTTAAGCAATATCTATCTATTATGTGACATCCATCATACATGAACATTTTGGTTTGCATTGAGGATCTAATTCCTTGATTATAACCTATTTTTGTTATTTGACATTGGGCTTCCATGGTTGATAAATCTCTCACCTTGGACATTGAATACTATTCTATCCCTCACAAGGGTTACTTTTTCACTTCTTGCATGATATCTCTTTGCATTCGTCCCTTCCATGGCCTCATAGGAGTTGTGACCTTCTTGGCTTGGACTGGGTCTTGTCTATGGATATTGTCTTGATGTCGAGGAAGGCTTTA
This sequence comes from Thuja plicata, assembly GCA_018584345.1. NCBI lineage: Eukaryota > Viridiplantae > Streptophyta > Pinopsida > Cupressales > Cupressaceae > Thuja > Thuja plicata. The sequence goes on from MU228505.1 coordinate 766,400, forward strand.
TCCTTGTTATTTTCTTTCCTTAACATGTCAAAATAGTATGTACTTTTCCATATTAAGGAGGGGGGCATATACACAGCCTATACACAGCCTCTCTCGTTCTATATTATGCATTTTTGTTCTAACATTTTGTTTTACAACATGCTAAATCCTTGGAAGGTAATGCACATAAGTTGTTAAATCCTGAAGAGATACGCATTCAATTACAATTCAATATTCTAAACCCTTGGAAGGTAACGCAAATAAGTTGCTAAATCCTTAAGAGATACGCATTTTACAAATATATTCCATGGTGATATAAGAAGATGGATCCATGGGTACTTCATAAAAGCCATTAGAAGATGCACTACATACATGCACAAAGCCACCAGAAGGCCACAACTTTATGGGGTGACTATCAAGTGCTTTCTTGATGGTCCATCCTATCCTTTTTGTGGTTCACAGTGAGATACACACATCTTACTGGGCGAGCTGACCACTCATCTCTCTCTCTTTCTCTTTAAATTCATGTCTCTATTATCATGATCTTAGGGTTGATAAATACTTAATCCCCTTGCAGGCTTGAGGATTTCTTTGTCCCTTTTGATTCCAATAAGATTCTCCTTTCTCTATGTTTTCCTTCACCAAGAGTTTGCGTTGAGTCCATACTCTTGCTAAAGTGGGGGCTAAATGTATAGTCATAAAATGGAAGCACTTCCATGGTAGACTGGTTTAGCCTTCTGAGTAAGTGGTTTGGGGTCATGTCAAACACCTTGAATGGGTACCTAATCTAGACCTGGCTTTCCCCCTATTCTGCCCCACTTTCCACTTGTTTCCAACCTGATTTTTGCATCCTAGACTGCAGATCTGAGATCTTTGACCTCAAGGTCAAGGTCAACCTTTTGGGTCTATGTCGACCTTGACCCTAACCTAGGTCAAGGTTGGCCTCAACCCTGACCTAGGTCAAGGTCAACCTTGACCTTGACCCATGGTTCAAATCTCAGGGTCCCACAGTTTCTGGATATCGGTCTTTGAAAAAGTTGTTTCCCGCTTCCGGGTCAGCTATTTTGGATTCCAAAGCTTTGATTCCTAAATTATATTTTATATAGGTCCTCTCCTAGGGGTAAATTCTTTAATGGGAATTTAATTCTCACATGTTAGCCTCCTTATAATATTGTGCCCTAATTTCATCTAAAAGGAAGCCTTCTCCTCTCATTTTCTCTAACCATCATCAAGTGATACTAAGTCCTCTATTGAAGCATATGCATCCTTGAGAAATTGAGAAATATCGTCAAGCCAGAAATCAAGAAATATTTCAAGCAAGCATTCATCCATTCAAATGTCCATTTTCATGAAGGAGATCCATTGGAGGCCATTGAAGGATTGAAGCTACATAGTGCCCTTTTTGGTGATCTTTCCATCCACCTTCTTCCAAGCCTATTCCAAATTCAAGAACCAATTCAAGACTTAGTGTTGGAGATCTACAAGAAAGATATTAAAGACATCCTACATTCTTACATTCTACATTTTGAAGCATACTTGTGGATTCAAGGATTCAAATCCGCCATAAGGACTTTTTCGAGCAAGGTGAATTTATGCATTTACTTTGTCCATTTCTACAATTTCAATTACATATATTTGAGGTTAATTTCAAAACTGGGGTTTGACTAAGGAAAACCCCTCCCCCACAACAAAAAATCCACTTTTTCTTGCAGGTATAGGTTTAGAACAAAGTATTTGAAACCAGATCTTGATACCCTTTTTGACTTTCTTTCAGACAGCGCGAACATATTTATTGTCAGACCTGTGCAGGTCAGGGTCAACATTATTGGGTCAGGTTTGACATTTATGGGTCAAGGTTGACCCTTTTCATAAGACAACATCAGAATGGAAAAATATTTCTAGGTTTTGTTCGTCTCTACGTTCTGATTTGGGATCAACTGTCAGTTTTTCCAGAAATAGTCTACAGACCTTAGAAAACAACATTATTTGATCTGCAACTTTGTAAGATTGGTTCTTCTTCCCATCCTTTTAAATTACTATAATCAAGCATATTTATTTAATCCATTTACAAAATTTAAGACATCCTTCTCATTCTCTTTTCCAAATAGTTGATTCATTTGCTTATTAACCCTTCCCTTGGGTTGATCAACTTGGATCTCCTATTTGTGCATTTGAGGATAAAAAGGAGCATATTATCTTCTCCTTAACTACAATTGCAATACTTAATCAATACAATACAATTCAATTAAGGTTAAATAATTCAATACATTATAGGGAACTTAAAGGACAATTTACACATCAACATATTACATTTCAAGATAATCAATAATCAATCAAACCATTCTTTCTTAATACATTATATATTTCTAATAAACATATCTCTATTACATTCCCATTACATTTTGGTGAGATAGACACATTCAACATCTAAATGTTTATCTTACAACTTCATACAGTCTTGATCAATCAAGCTAAAGGAGAGCTAAGGAATTCTGTGGACACCGATGAACAGTGAAGCACAACATCACAAAGCAGAAAGTGTGGATCACAAAGAATTGAATTGATACATTGATCAGAGAGGTATTGTAATTAAATAGATCTAAAAATATGCAATTCAAGTTGCATTAGAAACAGGTCATTGTGTTTCAGTTTAACCATTGAAGCATTAAGTCTCTTAACAAAGCAGGACTTAATCGTCTTCTATAATTGAGGTATATCCTAATAGATTGCCAAAAAGATTGTCATGAAGATACCATTGAGTGCCCTATACCGACACATAGTCAAAGAAGGAGGCTGATGCAGTTAGGTAGCACCTGATATGCTAGATACCTATTGTGCCCAGAGAGGTTGATCAATATTGGTAGCATATACATGCCAGATATCAAGTGACATTCTATTATCAAAAATCCTCTAACAAGGTCACACCTAACAGTGTGTTTGTAACCTTTAATAGGGTTGGCTCCTAACAGGGCTCACTTCAGAAGAGTGAAAATTTGGGGTATCGGTCCCAGTGGTTTTTCCCTTAATAGGGTTTCCATGTTAAAATCTATGTGTTATGTGTGTATGATTTATTAATTTACTGTTTTACAATTCACATATGCATTTCGGGATTGATTGTTATACTCTACATATTTACTGAGTATCGGTAAATAAGTTTTACTTCTTATCGGTTACCAAGAAGAATAAGGTCAGAAAAGGAAAACCAATAGATAGTTAATTATTATAAAAGTATCTCATGGCATGCATCTTGTAGGGACTTAATAATTTGAGATTCATTTTATTGTTGGTTAATGTTTAAAGGATAAATTTTTGAGGCCACTGATTCAACCCCCCCTCTCAGTTATTACTAACAATTGGTATCAGAGCTTGTGTGCTTAGAAGGAAGATTTCAGGACCTAAGTCAAGATCACAAGATGAACAGATGAGATGTGCCCAAGTTCAACAAAGACAACTTTGCTCCATGGAAAAGCAGGATAAGACTCCACTTATCAGGTATTGGTAATGATGTTACTCAATACTTAGATACTGAATATGTGTTTCCCATAGGACCATTAATAGTAGATCAATTTAGAGTGAATCATGAGCATAATTGCATGGTTATAGATATTTCTTCCTCTCTCTCTTTGATGCTGAATTTGAAGATGTCAAAGATTGCACAACTGCAAAGAAAATGTCAGACAAACTGAAGCTTGTACATGGCGGTGATGCAAATGTTCTGAGAGCCAAGGTAGAAATCCTTAGAGGAAAATTTGATGATCTTAGAATGAAAGAAGGAGAAAACATCACATAGTATTGCACAAGAATAAAGGAAGTAGTCAATGCTATATGAGGTGTTGGAGGTAAACTTGATGAGGAGACAATGGTAAGTAAAATCTTAAGAATCTTATTGCCTTTATATGCTATTAGAGTTTCTACTATTCAAGAAATGAGAGTAGTTGCAAACAATACAGTTACTCTTGATAGTTTGATTGGTAGACTAATTTCATTTGAGATGAATAACTTTGATAATAGTGTCTTACCAAAATTAGAGTCTGCATTTAAGTCTTCTATGAAAATAAGAAACTCCTATCAGAGACACTCATCTAGAAGATATAGTGAAAGTGAAAGTGAATAATAAGATCTAGATGAAATAGAAGCACTCATGGAAAGAAGAATGAAAAGAGGCAGAGGTAAATACCAAGGCAAGTTACCACTTGTATGCTTTAATTGTAAAGAGATTGGACACTTTGCTACAAGATGTTCTAACAGAAGAAAAGATGACAGAAGTGATGATAGATCTTTTGAGAAGAAATATGACAGAGTTTATAACAAAGATTACAAAGGTTACTGACAATCAGAAAGAAAGGATACCCGAGACTATAAGGATAATGGAAAGAAGGCTAGCTACCTAGCTTCTTTCAAAGATGAAGATACTAACACTGAACCTAATGATGACATCGAGGTGGTATTTGTAGTTGTGAAAGATGATTCAGATGAAGATGAAAGGTATGAAGAAACTGCACTCATATCCAAGGTTAGTAAGAATGACATCTGGATTATAAATAGTGGCTGCACTCACCATATGACCGGTGACAAAGAAAAATTTAACACTTTTGAGTATTATAATGGTTGTACGGTAAGAATGGTTAATGATACACCTTGTCCAGTTGAAGGTAAAGTAACTATAATGCTGAATAACCTAATTAAATTTGAAAATACTTATTGGGTAAAAGGATTGAATTATAATCCATTGAGTGTTTCTTAGCTGAATAATTTAGGTCACAGAGTAGCATTTGAAAACAAGAAGGCAAAAATCTTTAATGAATCAGAAAAACTCATTGGTACCGGTGAACAGACTAAAGATAACTTATTCTATTTGAATGATACTAACACCACTTGCTTAATGACTAGAAATGAAGACATATGGTTGTGGCACAAAAGATTGTGTCATGTGAATTTTGACAACATGATGAAAATAAGAAGAAAAAGAAGTGTAAGAGGCTTACTAATGATGACAAAGCCAGACAACATGCGCAAAAATTGTCAAAAAGGCAAAATGACAAAGTCTAGTTTCAAAAGTAAAACCAATACATCTAACGATATTCTAGAATTAGTCCATACTGATTTATGTGGACCTATGAGGACACAAATTTATTATGGAGATAGGTATTTTATTCTTTGTTGATGATTACTCTAGAATGATGATAGTCATGTTTCTAAAAGAAAAATTTGAAGCATTCAAGATGTTTAAATGGTATAAGGCTATGGTAGAAAAGCAAAGTGGTAAGGATCTAAAATGTTTAAGATCAGATAGAGGAGGAGAATTTATATCATATGAATTCACTAATTTTTGTAATGAGCATGGTATAAAAAGACAGGTTTCTACACCAAGGACACCATAGAAAAATGGGATTGCTAAGAGAAGGAACAAATCAATAGCTGATTGTGCAAGAACACTGATGATAGAGAAAAGCATCACCCAAATCTTCTAGAGAGAAGTTGTTAGCACTACTGTTTATACACTTAACAGAGTACAATTGAGGAAGGACATAAAGAAGACACCTTATGAGCTATGGTATGGTAAAACACCCAATGTAAGTTACTTCAAGATCTTTGGTAGTCAATATTATATCTTAAAGGATGATAGAAATGGAAAGCTTGATGCCAAAAGTGATGAAGGTATCTTTCTAGGGTATTCTACCAAAAGCAAAGCTTTTAAATGTCTAATCAAGGCCTCAAACAAAATAGTTGAAAGTGCAAATGTGAAGATTGATGAGTTTGTAGAAAAGAATGAGCTAGAAAGCACAAAAGAACTAGAGGACTATAACAAGTTTGTATATTGTGAAGAACCCATTACTCTACCTGAGAAACAGTGCTTAATTCTAGAACAACGGAATGTTGCAACCAACGGTCAGAATGTTGTTACTGATAGTCAGAATGTTGTTAGCGACGGTCAGGATAATGATCAAGGTAATGTGCAAGGTAATGAAGATCAAGCTGATGTACAAAGAGTTGTACTTGTACTTGAAAAATATGTAATAAAGAACCATCTAGAAGACCAAATCATAGGAGATAATAAAGCTGGTACAAGAACAAGAAGTAAGTCTTTAAACTCAAATTGTTTAATCTGTGAGTTTGAACCAAAATCTGTCAATGTTGCACTAGATAATAATGAATGGATAAGTGCTATGAATGACGAGATTGAGCAGATTGAGAAGAACAAAACATGGTCACTCATGCCAAGACCTGATGATAAAATGTTATCGATACTAAATGGATATTCAGGAATAAGTTGAATGAGAATGGAGAAGTCACAAGGAACAAAGAAATACTAGTATGCAAGGGGTATGCACAAGAAGAAGGTATAGACTATGGAGAAACCTTTGCACCCATTTCTAGGCTAGAAGGAGTGAGAATACTACTTGCTTATGGTGCATACAAAGGATTCAAATTATATCAAATGGATGTCAAGTCAGCATTCCTAAATGGAATATTTGAAGAAGAGGTATACATTGAGCAACCACAAGGGTTTGTAGATCCAAACAAGAGGAACATGGTATGTAGACTTCACAAAGCCTTGTATAGATTAAAACAAGCTACCAGAGCCTGGTATGAATGACTTTATTCCTACCTAATAAGTATTGTATTCATAAGGAATAATGAAAATAGTAATCTTTATTTGAAGAAAGATATTGATGCTAACACTAAGATAATCAAATCTAAGCTAACACAGAGCTTACCAGCAGTCAGACATTTTTATCGGTTATCAAAACAAATTGTTTGGTAATCTAATGAATCTCAACTATTATATTTCATATTGTATTAGAAATAGTATAGTGTGATAATATAGTATATTGCCATCAATTCCAAAGGGAGAGATTGATGACATGTAACTGATTGAATGTTTTGATAATGTTAAGTTGAAGATAATGCAAGGCATTAAATCAGTTAATGGTTTGTATTGTCATTGATGTCAACTTAATATAATCTATACGGCCATGTACATAATGCCAAAGACTTCAGAGAATCAATAGAACAAAGATTATGCTTTCAATAATACATAAAAGTCAAGTATTTCACTAAGTGACAGACAACACCGACGGAGTGCACACCATCAGTAAAGGCAAAGAAAAATTCATAGTGATACCTGACAAGAAGAAGACAGTGTTTCCCGACGAAGCTAAATCCAATGATGCCCAACAGACGAAGATCCCGAAGCTAACTGGATTCACACCGATGGAACTGGTGTATGTGTTAATTTTGGCCTTGTTAATCAACCACACACTTCAACATATTCCTTCTTCACCAGGTACAAACAAGACTGAATATGAGTTATTCATCCTGTTTGCCTACGTGATTTGACCTTTCGCCTTCTATCTAGATGGGTTTTTGAAATTGCTCTCAGGACAAGAGTCTCACAACCATGGACCAATCTAAGAACGAAGGATTTATCATGATAAGTGCAATGCAATGCAAGAAATTGAAATATGAGATACTAAACTAAGACATGATTTCAATGCAATTTAGTCTAGAAATTGAAACTAGCTTATTTGCAAAATGAAATTAATCTATATGATATTAAGAAAATTAGACAACAATTCAGTATTCTAACAATGCAAAAGTGAGTAAAGTTTTCAAGGGGTTTGAATGAAGAATGAGAGTTCTTTTATAGACTCTGAGAGAATCAGAATAGAAACTTTCCTATTTTGAAATAAAACAAATAGAAAAGCCAATTAAAAATAGAAAGCTTTATTGAAAAGAATCCAATAAATTGTTTTCTTCCTATTTTAACTATTTTATCTCTTTGATTTAATATTGTTTTATTTGAATTTAATTATTTTATTTCTCTTTAAAGCACAATTAATTCAAAGTTTCCATTTCTGAATAGAAATAAGATTTTTGAGAGAATATCTAATTAATTAAATAAATATGACCTCATAATTGCTTTTTCTCAATTATCTGAATATTAAATTCAATTATTGAAAAT